>WNYA01001205.1:0-84432 GCA_019512145.1 Engystomops pustulosus
CGGATATGGTGGAACGTTCGTAGCCTTGAAGAGTATAAAAAATTACATATAATACCAAGTGGTTTGAGAGTTCAGATATTTCCCTCTTGGGAGGTTCAAGATGATTTCAAAGCCACTTGGGAAAATGAGCTTTTACAATGTTCCACCATTCTTATTGATATGCTCTTGGCACATGATCGTGAGGCTCTGACACACACTAAGGAACGTATCCGGGCATGTGAAACTCAAATGTCCACTTTTGACCAGGCTACTCTTGTCCAACCCTTTCGGACACAGCTCAAGGAATCAATTGAGAAGTATGAAAAAGAGGTCATACAGAAAAAACGTTCGAAGTTCAATAGAGATAAGGGCGACTATGATCGTAAGAGAGTTTACAGATGGACTCATGCTGGGAACAGAAGGAGATTTACTAGACCACCAACAGTACCCACAATAGCCAATGAAACCTCGTCGAGTGATTTTTTATCGTCGGACACGAGCGATTTGGACGGAGATCCAGGAGGCACCGGAGAAGATGGACCCAACATGCGCAAGAGGGGCCTAAGAAACAGGTGGTCCCCGAGCTATAAACGAGGGCGACAGAAATACAAAAAGAACAACTAGGTCAGCACGAGAAACAGGGTAAGCAGAATTTACAGATTATCAACTTATCTGATTATGTTTTGTCTGATGCTGAAAAAGATGTCCTTAGCCGTGGTCTGAGCTTCTCACCTATGTTAAGACTCGACAAATATACTCTAGTTAATGATATATATCTGTTTTGTCGACAGCTATCTTTTAAACTTCTCTACCATCAACCATCACTTGCAGACAACATGCCAGAGGGGGACCGACAAACCTTCATGGACTTGCTGGACCTCTTGCGGGAAAATGAGAATGAAGAATTACTAGGTAGGCCAAATTTCACAGAACGCCTTCCATCACAAATTACTCCAAATTTACGGCCATACAGATTTTCTTTGAGTGCATGATGGCAGACATTCGGGAATTGAAGGAGGAATCGTACAAATACGAGAACCTTTCAAAAACGGAACGTCAAGCAATGAGTAAGTTGCGCTCCAATACAACTATTGTTATTAAAGAAGCCGACAAAGGCGGAAATGTGGTTCTCTGGCCTGTTGACCAATATATGGAGGCAATTGTGTAATCAAAAATATTAAAGCAGCTCACGATTCGGGGATTATCTCCCATAAGGAGAAGAACTTCCTGACAACTAAAAAACCAGTTGTACCAACATTCTACCTGTTGCCGAAGGTGCGTAAGGCACTTGTCAACCCACCAGGTAGACCCATTGTGGCCGGCATAGGAGGGCTCTGTGAAAAGGCATGCACCTATATTGATTTTTTTCTACAGACCTGGGTAACAAAGCTGGCTTCATATGTACGGGACTCCTCACACCTCATAGGACAAATCGAAAAACTGGACTTACAGGTAGCCGAAGAAGAAGTGTGGATAGTGGCGATGGATGTGGAGTCATTGTACACCAACATCATACATGAGGTGGGCATTAATTCTGTGGCATATTTTTTGAGAAAGGACCAATGTGGGGACTGTCGGCACCGTGCTTTCCTCTTGGAACTATTGGATTTCGTCCTAAGACATAATTACTTTGTCTTTGACCGGGTGTTCTACAGGCAGGTCTCGGGTACCGCAATGGGTGCACGCTGCGCTCCTTCCTACGCCAACCTCTTCTTGGGGTGGTGGGAGGAGACCAGCGTGTACCCCTCGCGGACCTTCCAGGAACACATTATTGGGTGGTATCGCTACATCGATGATGTGCTCATGTTCTGGAGGGGTTCACTCGAGACCTGCCAGGGTTTTGTCTCGGACCTGAATATTAACAACCTGCAGATCCACCTAACACCTGTTTTTTCACAGACAGACGTAAATTTTTTGGACCTTCAAATTATCAACCAGAGTGGACATATGGAGACAACCCTCTACAGGAAAGAGACGGCGACCAACAACTTGCTACATTACTCGAGTTTTCACCCGCGACATCTGAGGGATGGGATCCCAATTGGACAATTTTTAAGAGTGAGAAGAAACTGTAGTACCCAGGAGGAATTCCAGCAACACTGTAGGGATTTGACGACAAGATTCCGTGACCGTGCATACCCCAGAAAAGTGGTGTCCAGAGCATACATGCGGGCCACACAGACCAAAAGAGAGGACACATTTACACTCAAAACCAAAAGAATGGATGGTAAATCGTGTCTAACAACAACGTATCATAACCAATGGTCCGATGTCTATAAATTGCTGCAAAAGAACTGGGGCATTTTGAGAAGTGATCCCCGGTTATACCCACACATCACAGCTCAACCTAAGATGATTGCCAAAAGAGCTAGAAATCTACGGGATTCCCTGGTCCAGAGCCACTTCCAAAGACCCAGTCAGACACTGGGTAGGGGCTTCAAATTGTTGGGCTCCTGCCCCTGTGGGGATTGCACAGTCTGCCCTTTGATTTTTAAAGGGAGTACTTTTCAGAATCCGGTCAACCAAGAAAAAGTAACTTTGTGATCATACATCAACTGTCGATCCCGCTATGTTATATATGGGTTGCTTTGTCTCTGCCCAAAAATGTATGTCGGTCAGACGACACAAGAGTTACGGAAGAGAGTACAGAAACATATCTCCACAATCAACACTGCCGAACAAGATATTGTCAATGGCAGACAGCTGACCACGGTGGCCAAGCATTTCCATACCTTTCATCGCAATAACCCAACTAAATTGAAGGTAGTGGTCTTGGAAAAGATTCAGCCCAACATTCGGGGAGGCGACATGATACCGGTATTATTACGACAGGAGGCAAGATGGATTTTTCAGTTCGGCACAGTGTCCCCGCAGGGACTGAATGAAGACATGTTGTTCTCTGGATTCTACAAACAATAAGGTACATCAGGCTCACTTCCACACGTTACATACACACGTTTCACCACATTGTCCCCCTTTTTTCGCTTCCTCACTTCCTCACTTTGATTTTGCTTCACGTCTCACTTTACGAGTCACTCTTATATATTTCCGTGTTCTCTGCATTCACTGTGACTCCCTACCATCACTGGTGTTCACATTCCTATTTACACTTTACACACCCTCAGTCCTTCCACCTCTTTTCCATACTTCTTTCCCTCCCCTCCCCCCTCCCCCCACCCCTTTTCCTTTCTTCGCTCTTCCTTTTCTCTTTTCCCCCTTTTTCCTCCCCCCTCTCCTTTCACATCCTTTTAACACACTTACACTTGTCTGCACACTTTTCTCTTTGTTCACTTTTCTTTATCTTCTATTATCACCTTTGTCCAGACACTTATTCTTCACACTCTTTTATGCATGTCACTGTTTACATGCTTTTCAGGTATTTAATTTGGAGTTATGTACCTATTGATCCATTGCTCTCTATTCCAGGATTATATGGTCTAGGATTACATGGTCTATTACTATGACTACCATCTTCCTCCTGTCCGGTGGACCATCGTTGTTCTCATTTTTTCACAGGATATTTTTCTTCTTCTTGCTCCCGTATGTTCTGCTGCTTCTGCCGTCTCACCTACCTAAGACATCCGGGTTTTCCTGCGTGGCACTCCAGGGGTTCTCTCATAGTCCTCATTGAGGATCTGCGTGCATAAACGTGTTCAGGTGTATACTATGTCTTCACTATGTGTTCAGGTGTATACTGCATTTTTCTATTCTCACATGTCTACACTGTGTGTTCTGCATATGTGTTTATGTGTATAATGTGAATTTATACATGTATGTGTACATATGCATATAAATAAAGCATGTGTCACTATATATTGATGTACACCAACATATACATATATATATATATATATATATTGTGAGACACTGAAGGGGTTAACTGTGGATGGGCGGTATGTTTCCCCTAGGTTTTGCTATTATGCAAGGCCTTAGTGCTGAGGTTGGGTGTCCAGCACCTTGGACACAGGTGGTGGGAGCAGCCTAATCAGTCTTTTTTTTAAACCGCTCAGCAGAGCTGGAAGTGTTGTCTCTCTCTGGAAGGAGGCTGGAGAGCACACAGCCCTGACCTCTGTGCCTGGAGCAGCCAAGTGATTTTGTATAGTGGTGAGTTAGTGAACACCTGTATAGTTAGCACCCTGACGGGTAGGATTTTGTTTGTTTAATGCCTGAATGTAAAGGCTGTTTTATTTTGCTGCTACAATAAACGCAGGCGAGACCTGTTTTGGACTGTACTTTGGTGTCACTGTCTTGAACTGCATCACAGCACTCCGCTACCACGGTCTCTACTGGGCCAAATCTCCCACATATGGTGCTTCGGATTGCGGGCAGTTCAAAAAGACACACACCAACTGAAGGATCGCTACATCCTGCAACATTGCATGGCCTGGGTGAAAGCAGCAGGCAAATTGCAGGATAAGCGATGGAGGCTTTATTAAATACCTGCAAGAGGAGGCCAGAGCTAATAGGCCCCAATGCCGCAGAAGCCATGCTCCAGCAGCAGGAGGGGGGTCCCAGCCAGCAGAGGAGGAGGCCAGAGCTAATCGGCGAGCAGCAGCAGGAAGAGTCCCAGGCTAATCGACAGCTGCAGCAAGCCATGCTCCAGCAGCAGGAGGAGAGGTCCCGACAGCAGCAAGCCATGCTCCAGCAACAGCAGGAAGAGTCCCGAGCCATGTTCCAGCAACAGCAGGAAGAGTCCCGAGCCATGTTCCAGCTGATGATGGAAAAGTTTTCTGGCGTTATGGCAGCACCGCAAGCGACGACTACTGAGGGGTCCCATACTGGTTTGCAAGGGTACCCGGTTGTCCAGCATTCCGCACGGGCTGCAGTACAAAAGGCTTTACAAAAGATGACGGCGACCGACGACGTGGAGGCTTATCTCACTGTGTTCGAGCGAGTAGCTGAGCGAGAGGAGTTACCAGCTGAGCAGTGGGCAGATGTCCTGGCGCCGTTCCTGACAGGCGAATCGCAGAAGGCCTACTACGACCTGAGTGAAACGGAGGCCCGTGAGTACCCCCAGCTAAAGGCGGAGATTCTGGCTCGTCTTGGGGTCACTGTTCAAGTTCGTTCCAGCCGGGTCCACCAGTGGGCATACTCTGAAAAACTACCCCCGCGCTCCCAAATGCATGACCTGATCCATCTTGTCCGGAAGTGGCTACAACCCGATAACTGCACCCCAGCACAGATGGTCGAGAGAGTGGTTCTTGACAAGTTCACCCGTTCTCTGCCCTCTCGGCTCCAGCGGTGGGTTGGACAGGCCGGTCCCACAAATGCTGAGGAACTTGTGTCCCTAGTAGAGAGATATCGGGCTACGGAGGATCTTCTACTTATCCCTCCCACACGAAGCAGTGCCAGTGACAAGGCCATTAAACCATCTGGTAGGACTGCTACTGCAGAAAAAGGGAAACAGGTCAGGTTGGGAGGGGGTACACTGGGGGGGCTTGGATACACAGAAACCCAGTGAGGCTCGTGACAGAGGTCATAGCCGCATCCAGTGCTGGCGATGCCATGAAATGGGCCATATTGCTGCCACCTGTCCCCTGTCAGTGGAGCCAATGGACTGCAACCAGACCCGGCGAATGTCACTGTTTGCCCGGCCGGTTCTGGCTGCCGAGTCAGTCACGGATGCAGAACCCCAAGTGTGTATGGTCACAATCGGTGGTCACACGGTGGAAGCCTTGCTAGACTCAGGGAGCCTGGTTACCCTGGTGCGGGGAACTTTGGTTGATCCTGGACTGTACAGTGGGCGTAAAGTGGGAGTGTTGTGTATACATGGGGACACTCGCGAATATCCCACTGCTGTCATCAACCTACATACACCTTGTGGTACTATTACCCATGAAGTGGGGGTGGTGGGGACCCTGTTTCATGAGGCTATTATCGGCAGAGACTTACCAGTGTTTTGGGACCTCTGGAGACGAAGACCCACCTCAGGTGCTGTTGCAGATAATGGACGTCAGGTATGTCCGGCCTTGGCCCCTGAACCCTTTGAGGCCGATGTACCCACACCAGCAGTAGGGGTGACCCCATGTGATGAATTCTCTCCCCTAGAGGTCCTAGCTGGTGAGGTCGAGGGCCACGAGGAGGTGGCCGACATGCCGGACCTTGAGTTTTCCCGTGAGAATTTTGGGGCTGCACAGCTACAGGACCCTACCTTGTTTAAAGCACGGGAGAATGTTAAGGTGATAAATGGGGTACTCCAAATACCAGGGGCTGACAAAATATACCCCCGAATGGTGATTGTTGGGGAGCTGTTGTACAGGGTCGACCAGATACGGGGTGAGGAGGTTGAGCAACTTGTAGTACCCCAATCTCACCGTAGGCTGGTGCTAGAGTTGGCACACAAACATGTGCTGGGAGGGCACTTAGGTGCTGAGAAGACCCGGGAGAGGATCCTGCAGAGATTTTTCTGGCCCGGGGTGTGGGAGGAGGTAAACCGGTATTGTAGCTCCTGCCCTGAGTGTCAACTTACTGCCCCGGTGTCCCACTTCAGGAGTCCTTTGGTCCCGCTACCAATCATAGAGGTGCCATTTGAACGGATTGCAATGGATCTGGTTGGCCCCATAGTCAAATCCTCAAGGGGGCACCAATACATCCTGGTTATCCTGGACTACGCTACGCGGTATCCCGAGGCGATTCCATTAAGGAACACCTCCTCCAAAAATATTGCTAGGGAGCTGTTCCAGGTATTCTCACGCACAGGCCTCCCCAAGGAAATCTTGACTGACCAGGGTACCCCATTCATGTCTAGGGTAATGAAGGAGATGTGTAAGTTACTGCAGGTTAAACAGCTCCGCACCTCTGTGTATCATCCTCAGACAGATGGCCTGGTCGAGAGGTTTAACAAGACCTTGAAGGGGATGCTAAAGAGGGTGGTCAGCAAAGATGGGAAGGACTGGGATTGTTTGTTGCCCTATTTGATGTTTGCCATACGTGAAGTTCCCCAGTCCTCCACAGGTTTCTCACCCTTTGAGCTGTTATATGGCCGTTCCCCGCGTGGGCTGTTGGATATAGCCAAGGAGACCTGGGAACAGGAGAGGACCCCCCACCGTAGTGTGATAGAACACGTCTCCCTTATGCAGGACCGCATAGCGGCGGTAATGCCCCTTGTAAAGGAGCACATGACAAGGGCACAAGAGGCCCAGTCTAGGGTCTACAATAGGTCAGCCAGACTCAGGACCTTTAACCCAGGCGACAGAGTGCTAGTTCTGGTGCCCACCGTTGAGAGCAAGTTCTTGGCAAAATGGCAAGGACCATATGAGGTCATGGAGAAAGTAGGGGAGGTAACCTACAAGGTATCTCAGCCGGGGAGGAGGAAACCCGAACAGATATACCACGTGAACCTCCTAAAGCCATGGAGGGAAAGGGAGTCCCTGATGGCCGTGGGAGTAAAAAAAGCGTCTGTCCCCAAGAAGGGGACACCGGAGGTAGGTGTACCCGATGCCAAGGTGCCTGAAGTACGGATCTCTGAGTCCCTCTCCAGGGCCCAGATTCAGGAAGCGAAGGAGTTTGTGCTCCGAAATGTGGATGTGTTCTCTAAGTTACCGGGACGTACTTCAGTCATCAAGCATGATATCACCGAACCCCACATCCGGGTACACCAAAAACCCTACCGGGTCCCTGAAGCGCGCCGGCTTGCCATATCCGAAGAAGTCAGGCAGATGTTAGACCTGGGGGTTATCGAGGAGTCTAAAAGTGACTGGTCGAGTCCTATTGTGTTGATTCCCAAACCTGATGGTTCCCTACGGTTCTGCAATGACTTTAGGAAGTTGAACGAGGTGTCCAAATTTGATTCTTATCCCATGCCCAGGGTTGACGAGTTGATAGAACGACTTGGACAGGCTAGATTCTTCTCCACCCTTGACCTGACGAAAGGGTATTGGCAGGTACCCCTTACTGACAGGGCCAAAGAGAAGACCGCTTTTGTTACTCCTGATGGGCTTTTTCAGTACGTGGTACTTCCCTTTGGGCTACATGGGGCTCCCGCCACATTCCAGAGGTTAATGGATCTCGTGCTAAAACCTCACCGGAGATATGCCTCGGCCTATCTGGATGACATCATAGTTTATAGTAACGATTGGGAGAGTCACCTGGCCAAGGTGCAAGCAGTGGTAGACTCCCTGAGGGCAGCAGGGTTGACAGCGAACCCCCAAAAATGTGCTCTGGGTCTGGAAGAGGCCCGTTACCTGGGGTACCGTATTGGGCGAGGTGTCATCAAACCCCAAGTAAATAAAGTGGAGGCGATCCAGCAGTGGCCACGACCTATGAGCAAGAAGCAAGTGAGGGCTTTCCTAGGCATAGTGGGCTATTATCGCCGATTTATCCCCGATTTTGCTACCATAGCGGCACCCCTGACTGACCTGACCAAGGGTAGCAGGGCGGTGATGGTAAAGTGGAGTGAAGAGGCTGAGGGGGCGTTTCAGCAACTTAAGACGGTTTTGTGCGAGGGACCGGTACTGATCACGCCTGACTTCACCAAGACCTTTATTGTGCAGACTGACGCTTCTGACGTGGGCTTGGGGGCTGTCCTGTCCCAAGTAGTGGAGGGTGAGGAACATCCTGTGACATTCCTGAGCCGCAAGCTCACACCTCCTGAGAAGAACTACAGTATAGTTGAGAGGGAGTGCTTGGCGATAAAATGGGCTCTGGAATCCCTGAGGTATTACTTGATAGGGCGGCAGTTTACACTAGTGACCGATCACTCTCCCCTCACCTGGATGAGTCAGGCCAAAGAGAGGAACGCCAGGGTCACAAGGTGGTTCCTAATGTTGCAGAATTTCAAATTCACGGTAGAACATCGAGCAGGAAAGCTGCATGGGAATGCCGATGCCCTGTCTCGTACCCACTGTCTGATGGCCAAAAGTGTTCGCCCCCACAGGGTCAAACAGAGGGGGAGGGTATGTGAGACACTGAAGGGGTTAACTGTGGATGGGCGGTATGTTTCCCCTAGGTTTTGCTATTATGCAAGGCCTTAGTGCTGAGGTTGGGTGTCCAGCACCTTGGACACAGGTGATGGGAGCAGCCCAATCAGTCTTTTTTTTTAAACCGCTCAGCAGAGCTGGAAGTGTTGTCTCTCTCTGAAAGGAGGCTGGAGAGCACACAGCCCTGACCTCTGTGCCTGGAGCAGCCAAGTGATTTTGTATAGTCCTACCCTCCCTTGGGTTTTGTACAGAGGACTTTTTCCCTTTTTAAATGTTTATTGGTTTTTTTGGTTTGGTGTGTAATATTTATGTTGTGTTTATATTGAATAAAGATTGTACATTTTGGAATAGCACATGTTCATCTTGTATCATTGCATATTTAGTTTTTCATGTGCCCAGCTTGCTACCATTTTGTGTAGTTCCTCCTTATTTATTTTCACATGGGGTGGTAGAGACTCTGGGAGTCAAAGTTGAGGAAGCGTATGTCCTGTCTGTAACGGTGGAGGCCATGAGGGAAAATGGAGGGGCGTGCACAAAAAAAACCTCATTCCCCTGAAGCGTCTGTAGTTGGTAGACCCCCCTTCCCCAGTACCTATATATACAAAGAATGTAAGGGCACAGGGAGGACAGACCAGTCAGTGAGCCCTAAACTTAGTGCCCCA
This sequence comes from Engystomops pustulosus, assembly GCA_019512145.1. Taxonomy (NCBI): domain Eukaryota; kingdom Metazoa; phylum Chordata; class Amphibia; order Anura; family Leptodactylidae; genus Engystomops; species Engystomops pustulosus. The sequence goes on from WNYA01001205.1 coordinate 9,560, forward strand.
AAGCTGGGACCTGCCTAGTTGCCTCCAGTATCCTAGATTGATATGTAACAACCACAAGGATAGTCCCTCCCTAAACCACAATGCAGACACAAAACAAGACTTTCAATTGAATAGCACAGAAAGCAAAGCCAACAGAAGCAAAAACTAATGCCACCTAATCTGCCATCCACAGACAGAGAAAGATCATGGCATAGACATTACAGTACCCCTCCCCCCTGCCTCCATTTTATGAGGGGCCACAGAACCATGTATCCCCTCCAGTACCCTGCCGCAAAGATTGAGGGTTATAAACAATCTATAGGCAGGGGTATTTCTGGATGCCAGAGCTTGACAATTAGCAATAAAAGTAGAAAGCACATTATCAGTGGAAAATATTTCTTCAAGGGAACTCTCAGAGGTATTGGTCTGAGAATTATCTTGCATTGCCTCATCCACTGGATGAGATAAACTGAAATCCCCTTTCTTAGGGTACTTAGTCCCTGGGGAAATATCAATCTCACAGTTGAGAGGCTTATGCGGGGTTAATGACACTGCAGACTTTTTGTCTTTAACACATTCCAAAATATATAAAACGAAAATAATTTATTTTAACCGTGCTCCTTTGCAACTTGGGAATTACAAAAGTATCCAAGCAAGAAAATTGGAAATACCTGAAACCTTCCTTGTGGTGATTTCTTGGATAGTAGAAGTAGAAGTTCCTCCGCACTGGTGCTACTTCTCTTTGCGCTTTTGTTCCAGTGTGGCCCCCGGCCAGCAGCTACTTCTGGATATCAAACAAAAAAGTTTTGTCGAGCGGTCCTCAATCTGTTAGCAGTGATGTCACCTCCTTGGCTATGGATCACCTTTTGGGACAAAAAACATCCGATGCGTTTCGGAAGAGAATCATCTTCCTTCGGCAGAGATGGTGTCTCCTCTCCCGTTGGTTCCTTTTATAGCCTTGAGTGGATTGTGGCGCTTTACCTCTTTGTTGGTAAGTTCATCTAAACGCAAATATTTCTTTCCCGCTGTCTAATCCATTGGGGATCAGAGTGTTTAGGTTATAAATCCACTTACTCTCCATTTGAGACATTTTGTTAATAAAATCTCCCCCTCTCCAGTCCGGTTTAACTCTCTCTATGCCAAATATAACTGACCCTAGCCCTGTACCTGCATGTTTTTCCGCAAAGTGTCGGGATAATGGATGTACCTTTTCCTCAATATTCTGCAAGTGCTCTGTTATTCTGTATGCCAATGTCCGTTTTATTCTTCCAACATAAATTTTGTTGCTTGGATATTTTAAACCATAAATAACACCTTGTGTATGGCAACTCATATGGTAAAGGTTTCTTCGCCTGCCAGATTACTTATATCATGTACCGAGTTTTTTAATTTAAGTAACTTGAGAATTCTTAAATGGGAAGGAACCTGGTGTTTTAGGTGGGTGTTTTTGTGTATCGATTTTCTTATCACTTTTGGTTGTTGGTGCTACCCAATTCCCAATATTCTTTGCTTTTCGTAATAAGATTTAAATGGTTAACAGACTTCTCAAATGCTGATTTGAAAAGTTTGAGATGTTAGGTTCATAAAATGGTGTTACTTGTGGGGTATATAGTACATAAGCCTTTGTAGGGCATTTCTAAACTGGATTGGTCACAAAAAATTTCGAATTTTTCAAATCTCATGAAAATCTGAGAAGTTGCTACTAAAACTTGAAACTTGAAAACTTGAGGAAGAGGTGCACAAATAAAACGCCCACACACACATCCCCACTAGCAGACTCCATGTCGGAGACCATATAATTATATTCCTCCAAGTCAGTGTATGACATCTGGGACATGATGGGGGGTAGTACACAACCTCCGCAGAATAACACAGAACAACGCCTGCCCCTCCACACAACACCCGCCCCTCCACACAACGCCCGCCCCTCCACACAATGCCCGCCCCTCCACACAACGCCTGCTTCTTCTGCCCCTCCACACAACGCCTGCCCCTCCACATGTGGTCCTATGATGTCATCGGAGGTGTGTCGGCTGGTGGTCGACACCTCCCACCAAGGTGTTACAGGGTGACGTTCAAAATGCACACAACGCCTGTTCCTCCACACAACACCTGCTCCTCCACACAACGCCTGTTCCTCCACGCTACACCTGCTCCTCCACGCTACTACAATTCTTCCTCCACGCTACTACTCCTAACAGATCTCACTTGAGCGGTTGTGGGAGATAGGGAAAATGTACAATGGGGGGGGGGGGAATTGTGTGTTTTGGGGTACAGTAAAGGGAAAGATCACTAGCACAACTCTCCAACACCACCAATCACAAAATGGCGATGTTGGAGAGCATTGGGCTAGAAAGATCTGCCCAAATATCGGCACAGATCACCGTCATTGGCCAGTCTGGAAAATCAGATTGATCCTGTAATGTCATTATCACCTCCCACCAAGGTGTCACTCTGTCAAAATGCAAGTAGCGCTCGCATACGATATATTGGACGCTGAGCTTTATGTCACTGTTCAGCGTCCGATATATCGGATGCGGAGCGTGAACAGGTTAATATTTTTTTTTGTGTATGAGTGTGTTTTTACTTTATATGTCCCCCATGAGGTCACAAAAGACCCCTGGGGGACATTTCCACTTTTTTTTTTACATTTTCCTTTTTTTTTTCTATAACAAGTTTTCCCCTGTAACTGAGGCATCTATACGAGCCTCAGTTACAAGGGAAATGCCTACCTGTCACTGGGGACAGGTAATCAGAGCTGTACTGGGTATAATTAGATTCCAGCAGCTCTGATTAACCCCTATAGACCCGGTGGTCACATGAGCGCTGAGTCTATGGAGCCGATGGCCACACCGGCTCTGCTCCTCTATACATCGAACTTGTTCAGCGCGATGCACGGAGGAGTGGAGAAGGGAGAAGCGGTAATGAACCGCATCTCCCTTCTTACTAGGGTCTCTGACACCCGGGAGCAGGCGAGCAGAGAGGAGTTAAGGAGTACCAGCGCCAGTGAGTGTTTTGTTTATTCAATTTGTTAATCAATTACATTCCAAAATATAATTTGGCAACACATCTTACTTTACCTGAAGGGTAGAAACAAGCAGTGAAGTACAATGAGAGGAACACTTTAGCCCCAATTCAAGTAATTGCCCAGAACGCCAATCATAGACAGGGTTATGCAGTGGACATCAGAGGACAAATTATTCAAGACAAAAAACTCAACATGAACTGATTCTTTAGAAGATAGAGTCTGTTCTGGCCGTGTGTCCATCTCCGAGTCTGCGGTCAATACGGACTGCTAGAGCAATACGGACTGCCAACGAACCTCCTTTGTCAGTACTCCATTTAATAGGCAGGTTCCCCCTTAGGCCTTTGGCATAAAAATGAGACCATGATCCGGCTGTACAATTTGTTAGATGTTTACAGTGCCCCAGTAATTAATGTACAGCCCCCTCAGTAATTGATAAATATACAGCCTCCAGTAATTTATAAATGTACATCCTCTATTAATTAATATACAGCCTCCAGTTATATATACAGCCTCCCAGTAATTAATAAATATATAGCCCATAGTAATAAATATACAGTCCCCAACATTAAACATATACAGCCTCCCAGTAATTAATATATCACCCAGTAATAAATATACTGCCAGCCGCTAGTAATTAATATACAGCCCCTAGTAATTAATATACAGCCCCTAGTAATTAATAAATGTACAGCCTCTAGTAATTAATACCTATACAGCCCCAACTAATTCATATATTGTCCCTTGTAATACATATATATAGCTCCCAGCAACTAATAAATGTACATCCCCATTAATTAATTATAAAGCACCCCCAGTAATTAATAAATATTCAGCCCCAGCAATATATAAATTTAAAGCCCCCACCAACTAATAAATATTAAGCCCCCTAACAACTAATAAATATACAGCCGCCAGTAATATATACAGCCCCCAGTAATTAATGTATACCGCCTCCCAGTAATTAATATATCACCCCAGTAATAAATATACAGCCAGCCCCCAGTAACTAATATACAGCCCCTAGTAATTAATATATGTACAGCCTCTAGTATTTAATACATATGCAGCCCCAACTAATTCATATACAGTCCCTGGTAATAAATATATACAGCTCCCACCAACAGCCTTTCAGTAATTAATAAATATGCAGCTCCCAGTGTACAATATACATCCCCCTAGTAACTAATATATAGCCAACAGTGTACAATTTACCAGCACCCCTGTAACTAAGAAATATATAGCCCACCATAAGATAACCAGCCCCCAGTGTACAATATATAAGCCCCCAATAAAATAATAAATCTGTACTCACCTTCTCCTGTTCCCCCCGATGCGCAGTGACCTCCTCCTCTTCTTTTGGGATGTCAGTGGTCTAGTGCAGGTGGCGCCTTTTTTTGTTGTAAAAATATAAGACAACAATTGCTTTAAGCTATAAAAATCTTTATTAATATACAACATTTTGATAAAATGAAAAATATTAAATGTCCATTAAATCTTTTGTAAAGGGACCAGAAAAGGATCTCTGTTTCTGTTTTAGTTTGCTGTTTCAGTTTGGCACTTCACTATTTTTCAGGGACAATGAAAGCAGTGATTTCTTCCCATGCCCGTTATTTTGGGCTCAGGTCTACTCTGTTGTCCCTATAAGGTACTCCACAGCAATGTGCGTCATTTTTATACCTATTCTGCAGTTTCACAACTGCAGAGGTCGCATGCTTTTGTCTCCTGGGCAACCCCCAGCAAAAAAAAGGTTTTGGGGTTGGTCGTGCTGCAAATCAGGCCAAAAATAGGACCTGCTCAACAGGTGGCCGGCAGTTCAATAGAAGGGATGCACAGTGTGAGGTCCCTGGCATCCTGAAATATCCTGTCCTCCCTTCACTGGTTGATTTATTTTCCTGCTGCGCTGTTGTTGTGCTTCTGTGCTCCTCCAGCTGCCCTCCGCTGGTGTTTTTCTGTCTGTATCAAGTCTCCACTGCCAGAAACTGATGCATGCCTCTTCCTTCTCTGATTGTGGCCCGCTGCTAAGTGGATTGGTGCAGCTGCCTCCCTGTGTGTCTGCTGGAGAAGAGTGTCCTTTGACTGGCCTTTTCGAGTTGTCAACTCCTGAGGCAGATCTCTTCAGTGCTTTATTTGACTAGGGGCATCTTGGACCATGCTCTTCTATTAGTGATCCTCACTCTCTCTCTGGGTAGTCCAGTGCGAGTCTGAAGATTGAACCTTTACTGGCTGGATATTTTACCAGTAACACTGAGGCTTTGGACCCCTGGCTTATAAGACTGTTTTGGGAGGGGCCTTGTCTGGGGCAATTGCAAGTTATAGGAAACATTTGCTATTTACACAAACCATGTTAGCTACCGATTTACTGTTAGTGGAATAGACTTATCAGACTGATCCTTCTGAATCTAAGTATGTATAATCTATAGACAACACAAGGATCTAATGCAAAAAAGTTCCTTTATTGAATAACAGTGTACATTGGCTTTAGGCCCCTCAAGCCTTTCTCAAACACTGTGAGAAAAGCAAAATATTTGATAATGATTGACAGTAGGAGATATATAGAAATATATAAAATTATATTTACAAAGGAATTACATGATACTAGTCAATAAAGCTACAGAGTCCCAGTAGGTAACTAATAATTCTGGCTATATATGCATATACAACTGACTATAGTTATATGTACTGCATAAAAAAGACCAATGCAAGAATGCAATGATCAAAGTTGCAGACGTGGTGTGTAATGATCCACAGAGCAGTTTGAATATGTGGGTATTCTACGTCACAAAGATTTCCATGTTCCATACTATCAATGCCGTACCCACTATGTTTGTGACTAATAAACTTGGAAGATCTTCATTCATCATTGGTGGGTAAGGCTAACATTTTCAAGATGGTGCTTCTTCCTCAGCTACTGTAGCTGTAAGGTAAAGCTCAGTTGCTATTACCTAAATCCCACTGCTTACTCCCTTTGTATGGGGTACCAGTGTGCCGAGACTTGCCTGAGATACACAACAGACTAGTGGTATGTAGCAGAGCTGTTTTTGTTTGCAAGTTTGAATAGAGTAGTAGGGGGAGATTTATCATAGTGATGGAAATTACGGCCCTTCTTAGTGAGTTGGATCATTAGGCTCTGCTCACTAAGAAGAGCCGGCTCTTCAGGCTCCTGAACAGCTCACTATTTAATATACAATAGGGAGCCGCAGGCCAATCAGTCACCCCAAACCACTACCCTTTGAACCCAATGGTATTAAAAGGTTAGGAGTAGGGTTAAATGAGCCTAACTTGTTGGGATGAAGAGGCTGCGGTTGCAACTAGTACTATAAATCTTAAATTATAGTCGGGGGCCCAGCACAGACTTTGCACTTGGGCCCATCAGCATCACGTTACATTACTGGCAATTATATTTCAAAACAATGACGCCATGCCTCAACTAAACAGACTTTGCCACAGTCGGTGGAGTTTGTCAGTGGCATCAGAAGCATCATCAGAAGCAACACTAGCATAAGGGGAGTATGAACATTTTTATGGTATCTATATTTTTGTTTAACAACTTCAAATTGCTGAAACTCATTGTCATTGTGCCACTTTAAAATAATAATAATATTTATTTATATAGCGCCATCAAATCCATAGAGCTTTACAAATCATAGAGGACATATACAAATATATTACATTACACAGAACAAACAGTCATATGAAACAATAGGAGTGAGGGCCCTGCTCACAAGAGCTTACAAACTATGAGAATGAGGGTTTTGACACAAGAGGTTGTATAATGGTCCAGCCATTCTTTATAAGTGAATAATATAAAATAATTTAATAAATAATTTAATAAATAAAAATTCTACTGCTTGAACCAGCCATCGGCCGCCATCTTATTTACAGGATCCAATGTAAAAAAGACTGCAGAAAAGCCTGGAACTTGGTACATATCTGCTGTCTTCCGGATAACAGATGGGAGATAAGACATAGGATTAGTGTCAGGCTTGCGGATTGTGGATCCACTGGACCACTGCAGACGATGACTCAAGCCACTTTCTCTCAGGTTGTGAGGCAAAAAGATCCGGCAGGGCTTGCAGGAAGAGGCAGGCTTATATGGATTTGGACAATATGGCCAGCGCCAATTAATGGCGCGCTGGCACTTTAAATCTTGAGAAGGAGCCCCACGCGCACCCTAGCAGTCGGGGACGCGCGCGGACGGCGGAGGAGAGCTGGCGGGGGCTGGGCAGCACGGGTGAGCCCGCGACCCGCGATATGGGTCACGGGACCACCCGTGACAATTAGTAAAGGGAGAGTTGACGTTTCATGCAGTTAGCGAGTGTGATAGGCTTTCCTAAAGAGATGGGTTTGAAGAGAATGTTTGAAGCTTTGAAGGGTGGGTATTAGTCTGAGAATCTGGGGAATGGCATTCCAGAGAATTGAAGCAACTCGGCAGAAGTCCTGTAGACGTGCATGAGAGGTTCGAATGAAGGTAGAGATTAATCTAATATCACTGGCAGATCGAAGAGCACAGGAAGGGCGATAGACTGAGATCAGAGAAGAGAGAAAGGGAGGTGCAGCATTATGCAGAGCTTTGTGGATGAGGGTTATTATTTTTAGAGAGACAGGCAGCCAGTGCAGTGAGTGGCACAAACTGGTGGCATCCGTGTAGCGTTTGGTCTGAAAGACAAGCCTAGCTGCTGCATTAAGAATAGATTGTAGAGGAGACAGTTTAGTGAGTGGAAGTTTCAATTGTCAAAAATGGATTCTGGAGATGTTTCTGCGATGCATGCGGCAGGAGTGAGCAAGAGATTGAATATATGGTAAAAATGAGAGGTCAGACTCTAGGACAACCCCAAAACAGCGGGCCTGCTGCCTCGGAGCTATAGTAATCCCACAGACCGAGATGGAGAGGTCAGGGTTAGGTAAGTTAGTAGATGGTGGAAAGACAAGAAGTTCAGTCTTAGAAAGATTAAGTTTCAAGAAGAGAGAGGACATGATGTCAGAGACAGCAGAGAGACATTCACTAGTGTACTAGATAGAGGCAGGGATGATGTTATGTGCAGCAATATACAGCTGGGTGTTATCAGAATAGAGATGATACTGGAAACCAAATCTGCTGATGGTTTGTCCAATGGAGGCAGTATAGAGGGAGAAGAGAAGAGGACCTCGGACAGAGCCCTGAGGAACTCCAACACTGATAGAAAGATGAGAAGAAAAAGATCCAGAAAAGGAGACACTGAAAGTGCAGTTAGAGAGATAGGAAGTAAACCAAGAGAGTACAGTGTCCTTAAGGCCAATGGAGCAAAGCATCCTGAGGAGGAGCTGGTGGTCCACAGTATCAAATGCTGCCAATAGATCCAGGAGAATGAGGAGAGAATAGTCACCTTTGGATTTTGCAGTGAGGAGATCATTGGAGACTTTAGAAAGAGCAGTTTCAGTGGAAGGCATAGAGCGGAAACCAGATTGCAGGGGGTCAAGGAGGGAGTTAGCTGAGAGATATCGGGTTAGTCAAGAATAGACCAGGCGTTCCAGGAGTTTGGAGATGAAAGGGAGGTTAGAAACTGATCTGTAGTTAGTAGCATTGGATGGGTCCAGTGAAGGTTTCTTTAGTAAAGGAGTAACAACCACATGCTTGAAAGAAGAGGGGACAACACCAGAATAGAGAGCGAAGTTAAAGATTTGAGTGAGATGAAAATTGACTGCTGGGGACAGAGACTGTACGAGATGTGAGGCGATGGGGGTCACTAATGCAGGTAATGGGTCGATCAGAGGAAAGGAGCCTGGACACTTCTTCCTCTGTGATTGGCTCAAAGGAAGAGAGTGAACAAGGTAAGGCACCGGAGGGATTAGTAGGGTGAGAGGATTGAGCAATTATTTCCTGTCAAATGCAATCAATTTTATCCTTAAAGTAGGTGGCCAGATCGCCAGATCTTCAGCCCCAAGGTCTGTGACAGGTGGCTGCACCTTTGGTGTTAGTAAGGAATAAAGAGTATCAAAGAGCCTTTTAGGGTTGTTAGAGAGAGATGATATTAGATTAGTAAAATAGACCTGTCCACAGACGTTAGGCAATCCTAGAGCACTGCCGAAGGAAACGAGTTTGTTCGGTGTGCCAAGGTTGCCTGTGTCTGTGTTGTAAATTTTGGATAGTGAGTGGTGCCATCTCATCTAGTTCGCTTCTGACAGTGTGATTATAGTGGTTAGTAGCCAGGTTTTGACAGGTGAAAGAGGAGATGGGGGACAGTGCAGACTGTAAGTTTTCTGTGAGTTGGGTGGGTTCCGGTAAGAATGATTAGTGGAAGGATTCTGAGAAGGTGAAGAATTATTGAAAGTAAAAGAAAGGAGGTTATGGTCTGAAAGTGGAAAGGAAGAATTGGTAAAATTAGATATTGAAGATGGTTGGGAAAAGACCAGATCAAGTATGTTTCCCTCATTATGAGGGGCGAATCGTAGAATTGTGAAAGACCTAGAGAAGTAGTTAGTGCCAAGAGCTGAGAGGCAGGAGTGGAAATGGGAGTGTTAACAGGGATGTTGAAGTCTCCCATGATGATGGTTGGAATGTCACAGGATAGAAAGTGAGAGAGCCAAGATGTAAAGTGGTCAAGGAACTGATAGGGTGAGCAAGGAGGACGGTATACTACAGACTCACGAAGAGAGAATGGGCGGAAAAGTTTGAGGGTGTGAACCTCAAAAGTTGGGAAAGTAATAGAGGGTACAGGAGGAATGACCTGGAAAGTGCATTGTGGAAAGAGGAGTATGTCTACACCTCCTCCCTGCCTATTCTCAGGTCTGGAACTGTGAGAAAAGTGTAAACCGCCATAAGACAAAGCTGCAAGGGAGGCGGAGTCATCCTGCTGGATCCATGTTTCCATGATGGCAAGCATGTCAAAAGACTTGGAAAGAAAGGGGGAGGGAGGGGGGGGGGGAAGAGAGAAAACATAGACCAGTGGAGATACAGATATGAATGAAAATGAAAATATAACACGGAATCGAAAAAACGAGGGCATAGACCACTTATCTTATAGTGCACTGGACGGTTACATGAAAGAGGGGCGCCTTATAAAAAGACGCTCATATCATTCCTGTCATTCAATCCCATCGGGCCCAACGCATTGTATTTTAGAATCAGTCTCCCTTCTCGTTGAAGTAAATATTTTTGGCGGTCACCTCCCCGGGCATCTACATCTACTTTTTCCAGCCCCATAAACCTCAGTACATTGGGGTTCCCCCCATGCTCCTCTCTGACGTGGTTAATCAAACGGGGGCAGCCTTTTCCAGTACCTATGGAGTTAAGATGCTCACGGAACCTGGTGAACAAATTTCTGATGGTTTTTCCAATACAGAAAAATTGACATGGACATAATATTGCGTAAACTACAAAGGTCGACCTACAATTTATGAAGGACTAGACCCTGTGGTTAAGACCTGCCAATTTTATATTGTCGATTTGCAAATTTAAGCAACAAAAGTTGCAAGTGCCGCACTTAAGTGACTAGTGGTTTTTGTTTTGTGACTTCGGAAAGTTGCTCGTCTAGTTCCAGAATTCTCCAGTTCCTATGTATAGCAGTCCGGATTGCCCGCTCGTGTGGGCTAAACCCAAACGAGAAGGCCAAGTGTTGGTAGATATAGGTAAGTGGCTAGACACCAGTTCAGTTCTAATGGAGGGACTGCGTCTAAAGGTGACTAGTGGTTTTTGTTTTGTGACTTCGGAAAGTTGCTCGTCTAGTTCCGGAATTCTCCAGTTCCTATGTATAGCAGTCCGGATTGCCCGCTCGTGTGGGCTAAACCCAAACGAGAAGGCCACGCGCCCCTCATTACTACTTTTACCCCCACGACTGTTCTCATGGTGACTAGTAACTGTGTTGACCGGAATATCTCTGGCTCTGGCCAAAGCTTTCTCTAATAAAGGGATAGGGTATCCACGGTTCATTAATCTCTGCTTCAATTCAGTAGCCTGTCTTTCAAAACCTCCCACCTCACTATTTATCCTTCTCAAACGCAGAAATTGGCTGAAGGGTAAACCTTTTGTATGGTGGGGGTGAAAGCTCCTAAAGTGGCCGTGGGCTTTCTGAAGGCTGTAGAGGTGAGTATGCCATCTTTTACTAGCACTTTAACATCCAGGAACTCCAAAGTGTCCCCTCCGAACACGGCGGTGAATCGCATATTCATCGCGTTAGTGTCATTAAGAAAAGACACAAATTTAAAAAAATCTGCTTCCATCCCATCCCAAATTAGGAAGATGTCGTCCACGTATCGAAACAGGGTCACAATGCATTTTGCAAATGGGTTCTGAAGGGAAAAAATGTATTTGCTTTCAAAGACCGCTAAAAACATATTCGCAAAAGTGCACGCCACGGGAGTACCCATGGCCATGCCGGTCCTTTGAATGAACCATTTCCCATTGAACATAAATGCTTTGTGTTTTAAAATAAAAGTTAACCCTTCGCAGACAAACCGAATGTAATCCTCACTTTGTTGTGCATTCTGGAGGACACCCGCACACTCTCTACACCCAGATCTTGAGGGATCCGGGTGTAAAGGCTCTCAACATCTATCGAGGCCAGATGGTAATTCTCCTGCCAGGTAACAGATTTAAGCACTTTCAAAAATGAGTTAGTATCCTTAAGGTAGGATGGGATACTGGTAAGGAGGGGGCGCAACAACCAATCCAAATACTTGGATAAAGGTTCAGTCAACGACCCTATCCCTGCCACTATCGGGCGGCCGGGGGGGTTTACAAGGGTTTTATGAACCTTAGGTAAACAGTACCATGTTGGGTACCTAGGATGTAGGGGAAGAAGCCTTTTGGCTTCTACCAACACTTGGTTGGAAAAACATATTCCTACTGGTAATTTAAAGTGCGGCACCTGCAACTTTTGTCGCTTTAATTTGCAAATCGACAATATAAAATTGGCAGGTCTTAACCACAGGGTCCGGTCCTTCATAAATTGTAGGTCGACCTTTGTAGTTTACGCAATATTATGTGATGCCATGTCAATTTCAATTTTCTGTATTGGAAAAACCATCAGAAATTTGTTCACCAGGTTCCGTGAGCATCTTAACTCCATAGGTACTGGAAAAGGCTGCCCCGTTTGATTACCACGTCAGAGAGGAGCATGGGGGGAACCCCAATGTACTGAGGTTTATGGGGCTGGAAAAAGTAGATGTAGATGCCCGGGGAGGTGACCGCCAAAAATATTTACTTCACGAGAAGGGAGACTGATTCTAAAATACAATGCGTTGGGCCCGATGGGATTGAATGACAGGAATGATATGAGCGTCTTTTATAAGGCGCCCCTCTTTCATGTAACCGTCCAGTGCACTATAAGATAAGTGGTCTATGCCCTCGTTTTTTCGATTCTGTGTTATATTTTCATTTTCATTCAATCTGTATCTCCACTGGTCTATGTTTTCTCTCTCTTTCCCTCCCCCCCCCTTACCCCCCCATGTAACTATGCTTAGTTGCTTTATTGCAGTTTAGTGTACTAGATATATCATTTTAATGTAAAACTTCACGGTGTATGTGCTTGGGTGCATTACAGCCCAGGTGCACCCAAGACACTTGCCATATGTTTTTAATTGCATTGTTTACTGTTGCCAAGGCCACGCGAGCCGGGGGCGGGTATTTTACCTGGACCCAGAGATCTCGCGAGGTCTGAGGCTTGAGGAAGTGCTTTTATGCGCGAAACGGCCCGTCGCCTAGACGTGGCGTGCATCACTCTTGTCCTGTGTCCGTCCGAATAAAGATTTCAACGTTGCACATGAGTGCCGTGAGTGCCGTGTTTTCCCTGCTCGTGGGATTGTTTGATCTACTCTGCATTCACACGTGCACTGCCGGGGAGCAGCGACCTGATGCCAGTTCACACTCTGGGGCGCCACTGAGTTCGGGTTGTGTGGAGAGGGTGGTGCCGGTCCCACTATCCTTCTTGCTTATGGTACGTTGTTAACAGGGTTTCTGTGTGAAGTGTTAAAATATGCAGGAGGTGGGCCTGGGTTAGGAGAGATGTCCCCTGCAGCAAGCAGAAGGAGAAACAGAAGAGACAAAAGACGCTTTAGAGATTTATAGGAAGTTATTTCTTGCTTCACTGCAGAACACTGTGATAAGTTAGTATGGTTACATAACATATAGAGTGTGTGAGTGGTGTAAAAAGACGAGTGAAGGAGTGAAGCACTGATATGGATAGTTGGTCCTGGTGAGATTGATGGACGGTAGGAAAGTAAAACAATAATACCAAACAGAGCAAAAATGGAAAACATTTGTAGAAAACATATGCATAAAAAAGTTATGCATATGAAAGACGGTGATGCTAAAATTAACAACATTTTTGCCAAATTACTTTTTATTCATTAAAAATGCGAAAAAATAAAAAATCTATATAAGTGAGGTATTTTCGTAATTGTGGTGACACATAGAATAAAAATAATATACTATTTTTATGGCATGGTTAACGGCCAAAAAAAAACCACATAAAAATTTTCCCAAAAATTTATGATTTTCATTTCCTCCACCAACAAAGAGTTAATAAAATCTCACCAATTAGCTATAGATTCCTCAAAATTACGTACCAGAAAAGTGCATCTCATGTGGCAAAAGAAATAAGCCCCTATAGGTCCACATTAAAAAAAGAAAAAAATTATAGCCTGTACAATGTGACATAGCAAATCTGATCTGCATGGTGCCTCCTTACCTTCTATGCCCGGCCGTGCGCCCATACAGCAGGTTACCACCACATATGAGTTATCGGTGTACTCGGGAGAAATTGGGTATCAAACTTTGTGGAGCCTTTTTTAATTTAATCCATTGTAAATGTTTAATTTTCCACCCAAAATGAGTGAATTGTGAAAAAACATTACAATTTGCAGACTGCACCTCCATTTTGTTTTAACCCCTATAAAACACCTAAAGTTGTGGTGACACATAGAATAAAAATAATATACTATTTTTATGGCATGGTTAACGGCCAAAAAAAAAACACATAAAAATTTTCCCAAAAATTTATGATTTTCATTTCCTCCATCAACAAAGAGTTAATAAAATCTCACCAATTAGCTATAGATTCCTCAAAATTACGTACCAGAAAAGTGCATCTCATGTGGCAAAAGAAATAAGCCCCTATAGGTCCACATTAAAAAAAGAAAAAAATTATAGCCTGTACAATGTGACATAGCAAATCTGATCTGCATGGTGCCTCCTTACCTTCTATGCCCGGCCGTGCGCCCATACAGCAGGTCACCACCACATATGAGGTATCGGTGTACTCGGGAGAAATTGGGTATCAAACTTTGTGGAGCCTTTTTTAATTTAATCAATTGTAAATGTTTAATTTTCCACCCAAAATGAGTGAATTGTGAAAAAACATTACAATTTGCAGACTGCACCTCCATTTTGTTTTAACCCCTATAAAACACCTAAAGTGTTTTTTCATACGTTGAGGGGTGTAGTTTCCGTAATGGGGTAATTTACGAGTCTCGCTATTATTTAGGCCTCTCACAGTCAATTAGAAGATGAGCAGGTCCATCTAAATACAGGTTTTGGGGATTTTACAAAAAATGTGAAAAATGATACCTAAATTCTGAGCCTCATAACATTCTAGTAAAATATGTGGAATCTTAAAAAAACATCCAACATAAAGCAGACATTTGGGAAATGTAAGTTATGAATTAATTTGGGTGCTATCTGCATCAAAAGTAGAGAATTTAGAACGTTGAAAATAAAGAATTTTTCCAAATTTTTGCCAAATTTAGTTTTTTTTAATAACTAAACGCAAAAGATTTCATCCAAATTTTTAAACTAATTTAAAGTACAATGTGTCACGAGAAAACAATCTCAAAATCCCCTGGATATCTCATGGTGTTCCAAAGCTAGATTTGAAAAATGGGAGCGCGTCCTTAAGGCCAAAAGAGGCTGAGTCCCGTGGGGGTTAAATCAGGTAGGACAGAAAAGGGTCAAATGTTAGAGAAAGAAAATACAATACTAAGGCAATTAACAGATATATACCATTGCAGAAAGTGAGACTGGATTTAAAGACACAGTAGATGGGTGAAAAATGAGGCAGCAAGTCAGCAATCAGCGATATATACCGCAGAAAGTGAGATAATCTGTACCTGCCTGTACCTGCCTTTCCTTTGGCCACAATTGCTAAGACGTGATGGCAACCTATGACACGCGTGTCACACTGACACGCGTAGTCATTTTTGCTGACACGCGGCCGCCCAGCGCCCGCTGTCCCCCCCCCCCAGGGTAATGTGCTACCCCTATGTTATGTCGCCGCCCCCGTCCTTGTGTTTTGTCCCTGTGCAATGTGCTCCCCTGTGGTAATGTCCCGCCCCGTCCTGTGTTTCTGCCCCCTGCTTACCTGTCCGGCGCCGCGTTGGTCGCCCACCTTCTGCAAATCCTCCGCTCCTCAGGCTGCAATGCGCGCTGCTCGTCAGTGACTGAGGTTGACCTGACGTCAGGTCACGTCAGTCACGTACGGAGGCGCGCGCTGCAACTGGAGGAGCCGAGCCGCCTGCAGTAAAGCTACAGGGAAGAAGACATCACTGGGTAAGTATGTAAGTTTTATTTATATTATTTAAAGGGAGGCGGGGCTAGGGGTATTTAGTATGTAAAGGGAGGGCACTGGTGTATTTAGTAGTAAAGGGAGGTGTCTAGGGGTATTTTTAGTAGTAAAGGGAGGGTGTGCTAGGGGGATTTAGTAGTAAAGGGGGCGCTAGGGGTATTTTAATATAGTAAGGGAGGCGGCGGTAGGGGTATTTTAGTAGTAAAGGGAGGCGGCTGGGGTTTTAGTAGTAAAGGGAGGCCCGCTGGGGTGTATTTTAGTAGTAAAGGGAGGCCGCTAGGGGTATTTTAGTAGTAAAGGGAGGCCGCTAGGGGTATTTTAGTAGTAAAGGGAGGCCGCTAGGGGTATTTTAGTAGTAAAGGGAGGCCGCTGGGGGTATTTTAGTAGTAAAGGGAGGCCGCTGGGGGTATTTTAGTAGTAAAGGGAGGCCGCTAGGGGTATTTTAGTAGTAAAGGGAGGCCGCTAGGGGTATTTTAGTAGTAAAGGGAGGCCGCTAGGGGTATTTTAGTAGTAAAGGGAGGCCGCTGCTGGACATGTTATTAATAAGGGGAGGCCGCTGCTGGACATGTTATTAATAAGGGGAGGCCGCTGCTGGACATGTTATTACAAAATTAGGTTTTTCCTAAAGGTGACACAGCACCCGAGTTATGCTCGTTGTTTTGGCGAATTTTGACACACCTAGCTCAAAAGGTTGCCCATCACTGTGCTAAGATTTAGGCAATCGATAAGATGTACTATAGTTGAAGGATCACTCTTCTCATGGGTTAAAGGGGTTGTAAATTTTCATCAAATAAATATCATTGTTAGGTTTCTGGCACACAGGATGCAGTTTCTCATTAGGTGCTGCTCACGTGTCTCTACGGCAGTCGAGTAATGTACAGAGCCATGTAATCCATGGCCTTGTACGTAAGCCCTTAGAAGTGGATGGGAACATGTTTTAGCTGTTGATAGCACAGATCGAAAATTCACGCTTTTCTGCATGAGCTCTTATGTTGTAAGATGACATGAATGTTTTTATTCCTCATGGTGCTCTAGATGTCAATTGCTGTTCTGTGTCTCTGATGAGACTTGCAGCTGTGTGACCACAGGAGGAAAGCAGAGATTTAGAAAACCATGAGAAATAAATATACCAAGTAGTAAACATTTTATCATATAAACACAGTAATACCATTTATTTGATGAAACACAGGAACACATTTAAATCACAGAAACTAACAGTTCTGAATAGTTTTAGGCACAAAATACAGTAGTAGTTTATTATAAACAATTTGCTTGCTTTCTCAGATAAATGGCAATAGGAATCCAGCTGTATTTAATTAAACTGATTGGACTTGATTAGGAAAGGCACACATCTGCCTATATACAACCTCACATCTCACAATTCATGAAAATTATGAGGACTAAGGAACTGCCCATGGAGCGCAGAGACAGAATTGTAGCAAGGCCAAGGTTACAAAAATAATTTCTGCATCACTCAAGGTTTATAAAAGCGCAGTGGCGTCCATAATCCTTAAATGGCAGAGATTTGGGACAACCAAATTTCTTCTTCGATCTAGCCATCCAGCCAAACTAAGCAATCATGGGAGGAGAGCCTTGGTGGGAGAGGTGATGAAGAACTCCAAGATCACTGTGGCTGAGCTTCAGAGATGCAGCCGGGATTTGGGAGAAAGTTCCAAAAAGTCAACTATCACTGCAGCCCTCCACCATACAGGATTTTATGGCAGAGTCTGCAGACAGAAGCCTCTCCTCAGTGCAAGACATATGAAAGCTTGCATACAGTTTGCAAAAAAACACATGAAGGACTCCCAGACTACGAGAAATAAGATTCTCTGGTCTGAGGAAATAAAGATTGAACTTTTGGGGGTTTATTCTAAACGGTATGTGTAGAGAAAAGTGTTCATCACCTGCCAAAAAAAAAAAATCCCAACAGTGAAACATGCTAAGGGGGTGTTTTTCAGCTGTAGGGACAGGATGACTGGTTGCAATTTAGTACAGAGATTTCCTCTTCCAGAGGGCTCTCGATCTCAGATTGGGCAGAAGTTTCA
Source organism: Engystomops pustulosus (assembly GCA_019512145.1). Classification (NCBI taxonomy): domain Eukaryota; kingdom Metazoa; phylum Chordata; class Amphibia; order Anura; family Leptodactylidae; genus Engystomops; species Engystomops pustulosus. The sequence continues at coordinate 27,148 of WNYA01001205.1, forward strand.
CCTTTCAACAAGAAAATGACCCTAAGCACACACTAAAATAACAAAGCAGTGGCTTCAAAATAACTCTGTGACCATTCTTGACTGATCCAACCAGATCACTGACCTAAACCCAATCTCTGGAGAGACTTGAAAATGGCTGTCCACCAACGTTCACCACCCAAACTGAGGGAACTAGAGAAGATCGACAAATGAGAATGGTAGGGGATCAACAAATCCACTTGAGAAAAAATTGTTGCATCATTACCAAGAAGACTTATAGCTTGTCAATCCTGAGTAAACGGTCTGAATACTTATGACCATGTAACATTTAATTTTTTCTTGTTTAACCCCTTACGGACACAGGGTTTTTTCGCTCATTTCTCGCTCTCCACCTTCAAAAATCCATAACTTTTTCATTTTTACGTGTACAGACCTGTGTGAGGGCTTATTTTGTGCATAACAAATGTTACTTTCCCGTAATGTTATTTATTTTAACATGCCGTGTACTGCGAGGCTGAAAAAAAATTCCAAATGTGGAAAAATTTTTTAAAAAACGGCACATGCGTCACGTTCTTGTGGGCTCAGTTTTTACGACTTTGACTGTGCGCTCCAAATAACACATCAGCTTTATTCTTTGGTTTGGTGCGATCGCGGTGATACCAAATTTATATAGGTTTTATTGTGTTTTAATACACATTTTCAAAAATTAAACGAATGTGTACAAAAAGAAAAAAAAAATTTGCCATCTTCTGAACTAATAACTTTTCTTTTTTTGCGAAGAGCAACGTTTTCATTGCTACCATTTTGAAGTCTGTGCGACATTTTGATCATTTTTTATTCCATTTTTTATGTGATGTAAAAAGGTGTAAAAGTCGCATTTCAGACATTTGGGCGCCATTTCCCGTCTCGGAGGTCACCGCCGGCCATAACCGTTTTATATTTTGATAGATCGGGCATTTGGGACGCGGCGATACCTAATGTGTCTGGATTTTTACTGTTTATTATTTTTTTATCATTCTAGCGAAAGGGGGGTGATTAAAATTTTTAATATTTTTTTAATTTTTTTTTTATTTTTGAAACTTTTTTGAAACATTTTTTTTTTCCACAAATTCTTAGACCATCTAGGGTACATTAACCCTAGATAGTCAGATTGTTCCTACCATATACTACAATACTTCTGTATTGCAGTATATGGCATTTTTGCAGCTCATTCATTACAATGAGCCACTGGCTCATTGTAACGAATCTGCAGAAGCCATTAAGCCTTTACCATGGCAAAAGACGCGTGCCGCCGTCTTTTAAATGCCGGCGGCGACTTTGTCGGCGGCAACGGGCGGGCTAATAGCCGCGATCGGTGCTAGCACCGACCGCGGTTATTAGCGGTGGGGGTTTGCTACAATATGCAACAACCCCCACCTCTGTATGAAAAGGACTCAGCCCGTGAGCCCTCTTCATACATTCCCCATATTTCTGCGCCGTAGAGCTACGGAGCAGAGCGTTAAGGGGTTAAAGGAAATCTGCCATTTGTCTTTATGCATTGTGACCAAAAATACCTTGAGAATGCTTTAGCGACACGGATGCAGAAATTTATCTTGTTTAATCCTTGCACTGAATGGTTTTGCTAAAAAAACAATTATAAAATTCAGGACCTTGGGAAAGCTGGATTACGTATTCTCGGCTTATGCTGGGCAGGACAAGGTTGAAAGGAGAGCGCCAGAGCAGCCACAGGAGCAACGGAGCCTCATTATCAAAACTTTATAATTGTTTTTTCAGCAAAATCACTCAGTTCAGGGATTAAACAAGATATGTTTCTGCATTAGTGTAGCTACAGCTTTCCTAAGGTATGTTTGTTTCATAATGCATGAAATCAAATGGTAGATTTCCTTTAATAAATTAGCAAAAATATCTACATTTGTGGTTTTTCAATCAAGATGGGGTGCAGAGTGTACATTAATGAGCAAAAATATAACTTCTTTGATCTTACTAATTGGCTGCAATAAAACAAGTGAAAAATTTAAAAGGTTCTGAAAACTTTCCATATGTAACAAGAAGCGGGTTGTGAACCCACTGTTCTATCTAACTGGTTAGACTTTGGGCCATACACTAAGGGCGTTATCCCTGGACATCACCCTTTGCAGAGATCTGGACTCTGCTGTGGAGAGATCGCAAGGCCGCTACCTCTTGTTGTGATACGAGTATAGATAGCAGTTGGCCCAGTGGGCACAGAGACACTGGTATGTGGTACTAAGGGGTCAGGCAAGGTAGGTAGTCAGTAACATTCCATAGTGAAGGCAGGCAGCGTTCAATCAGAATCTAGAGACATGGCAGGCACAGGCTCAAGAAACAAGCTGGGGTCATATACCAGGGAGCATGGCTCGCGCCAGCACCTGGCTTACCCAGGCAAGTGCCTGGGCCCCAGAGGTCTCAGAGGGGCCCACAGCACACACTTCCAATTCAAGCATACTCAATTACATCGGCATGCTTGTTGCCGATGTAATTGAGAGAAGCGTGAGAAGCGCTTCATTTACACTGCCAGCGCGGCTGACAGGGGGCTGCACCGCAAGCGGGCAGTCACAGAACATAGATGCATCAGCGTCGCCGATGTATTTCTGCTGAACAGCGCCTATTGCTGTGCAGGACACTGGACGTGATGACTTCACGCCGCCAGCGTCCCTGCTGCTGCACAGTAGACTGTGCTGTGCTGAAGATGTAGCAGAAGAGCAGTGAGCCCCAGAAGAGATGAAGAAGAAATCGCATGTAGCCCTTGAGGTAAGTTAGCGTTTATTTTTTTTTCTGGCCACTAATAATGTGTATTTAATTAATTAATGGAGGCTGGGAAGGGGGGTATATATTAATTAATGAATCCTGGGGGTATACATTAATTAAAGAAGCCTCAAGGGGGTATATATTAATTAATGGACCCTGGGGGGTATATATTAATTAATGGACCCATGGGGTATATATTAATTAATGAAGCCTCAAGGGGGTATATATTAATAAATGGAGCCTGGGTGGTATATATTAATTAATGGACCCTAATGGAGAAGTAGGTTCTATTATTCTGCCCTCCGTTTTTTATTTTTGTTTTTTTTTTTTTTTCGATTCTGTGTTATATTTTCATTTCATTCATATCTGTATCTCCACTGGTCTATGTTTTCTCTCTTTTCCTTCCCCCCCCCTTACCCCCCCCATGTAACTATGCTTAGTTGCTTATTGCAGTTTATTTTTTAGTGTACTAGATATATCATTTTAAATGTAAAACTTCACGGTTGATATGTGCTTGGTGCATACAGCCCAGGTGCACCCAAGACACTTTGCCATAGTTTTTTAATGTGCATTGTTTACTGTTGCCAAGACCACGCAAGCCGGGGGCGGGTATTTTACCGGACCCCAGAGATCTCGCAAGGTTCTGAGGCTTGAGGAAGTGCTTTTTATGCGCGAAACGGCCCGTCGCCTAGACGTGGCGTGCATCACTCTTGTCCTGTGTCCGTCCGAATAATAATAGATTCAAGTTGCACATACCGGTGAGAGTGCCGTTTTCCCTGCTCGTGGGATTGTTTGATCTCTCTGCATTCCACAGTGCACTGCCGGGGAGCAGCGACCTCACTGAGCCAGTTCACACTCTGGGGCGCCACTGAGTTCGGGTTGTGTGGAGAGGGTGGTGCCGGTCCACTATCCTTCTTGCTTATGGTACGTTGTTAACAGGGTTTCTGTGTGAAGTGTTTAAAATATGCAGGAGGGGGCCGGGTTAGGAGAGATGTCCCCTGCAGCAAGCAGAAGGAGAGAAACAGAAGACAAAGACGCTTTAGAGATTTATAGGAAGTTATTTCTTGCTTCACTGCAGAACACTGTGATAAGTTGTATGGTTACATAACTATAGAGTGTGAGTGTTAGTGGTGTAAAAAGACGAGTGAAGGAGTGAAGCACTGATATGGATAGTTGGTCCTGTGTGAGATTGATTGATCGGTAGGAAAGTAAAACAATAATACCAAACAGAGCAAAAATGGAAAACTTTGTAGAAAAACTATGCATAAAAAAGTTATGCATATGAAAGACGGTGATGCTAAAATTAACAACATTTTTGCCAATATTACTTATTCATTAAAAATGCGAAAAAATAAAAAATCTATATAAGTGAGGTTATTTTCGTAATTGTGGGTGACCACTAGAATAAAATAATATACTATTTTTATGGCATGGTTAACGGCCAAAAAAAAACCACATAAAAATTTCCCAAAAATTATGATTTTCATTTCCTCTCACAACCAAAGGTTAATAAAATCTCACCATTAGCTATAGATTCCTCAAAATTACGTACCAGAAAAGTGCATCTCATGTGGCAAAAGAAATAGCCCCTATAGGTCCACATTAAAAAAGAAAAAAATTATAGCCTGTACAAGTGACATAGCAAATCTGATCTGCATGGTGCCTCCTTACTTCTATGCCGGCGTGCGCCCATACAGCAGGTTACCACCACATATGAGTTATCGGTGTAACTCGGGAGAAATTGGGTATCAAACTTTGTGGAGCCTTTTTATTAATCCATTGTAAATGTTTAATTTTCACCAAAATGAGTGAATTGTGAAAAAACATTACAATTGCAGACTGCACTCCCATTTTGTTTAACCCCTATAAAACACCTAAGGGTTAACAACTTCTTAAAAGTGTTGTTTTTTCATACGTTGAGGGGTGTAGTTTCCGTAATGGGTATTTACGAGTCTCGCTAATTTGAGGCCTCTCACAGTCAATTAGAAGATGAGCAGGTCCATCTAAATACAGGTTTTGGGGATTTTACAAAAAATGGAAAAATGATACCTAAATTCTGAGCCTCAATACATTCTAGTAAATATGTGGAATCTTTAAAAAACCATCCAAACATAAAGCAGACATTTGGGAAATGTAAGTTATGAATTAATTTGTTGGTGCTATCTGCATCAAAGTAGAGAATTTAGAACGTTGAAATAAAGAATTTTTCCAAATTTTTGCCAAATTTAGTTTTTTTTTAAAACTAAACGCAAAAGATTTCATCCAAATTTTTAAACTAATTTAAAGTACAATGTGTCACGAGAAAAAATCTCAAAATCCCCTGGATATCTCATGGTGTTCCAAAGCTAGATTTGAAAAAGGGGCGCGTCCTTAAGGCCAAAAGAGGCTGAGTCCCGTGGGGGTTAAATAGGTAGGACAGAAAAGGGTCAATGTTAGAGAAGAAAATACAATACTAGGCAATACAGATATATACCATTGCAGAAAGTGAGACTGGAGTTAAAGACACAGTAGATGGGTGAAAAATGGAGTCAGCAATCAGCGATATATACCATTGCAGAAAGTGAGTAATCTGTACCTGCCTGTACCTGCCTTTTCCTTTGGCCACATATTGCTAAGACGTGATGGCGAACCTATGACACGCGTGTCAGCACTGACACGCGTAGTCATTTTTGCTGAACGCGGCCGCCCAGCGCCCGCTGTCCCCCCCCCTCCCAGGTAATGTGCTACCCCTTAATGTCGCCGCCCGTCCTTGTGTTTCTGTCCCTGTGCAATGTGCTCCCCTGTGGTAATGTCCCGCCCCGTCCCGTGTTTCTGCCCCTGCTTACCTGTCCGGCGCCGCGTTGGTCGCCCACACTTCTGCAACTCTCCGGCTCCTCCAGGCTGCAATGCGCGCTGCTCGTCAGTGACTGAGGTGTGACCTGAGTCAGGTCACGGCAGTCACGTGACGGAGGCGCGCGCTGCAACTGGAGGAGCGAGCCGCCTGCAGTAAAGCTACAGGGAAGAAGACATCACTGGTGTAAGTATGTAAGTTTTATTTAATATATTTAAAGGGAGGGCGCTAGGGGTATTTTAGTAGTAAAGGGAGGGCACTAGGGGTATTAGTAGTAAGGGAGGGTGCAGGGGTATTTAGTAGTAAAGGGAGGGTGCTAGGGGTATTTTAGTAGTAAAGGGAGGCCGCTAGGGGTATTTTAATAGTAAAGGGAGGCGGGCTAGGGTATTTTAGTAGTAAAGGGAGGCGGCTAGGGGTATTTTAGTAGTAAAGGGAGGCCGCTAGGGGTATTTAGTAGTAAAGGGAGGCCGCTAGGGGTATTTTAATAGTAAAGGAGGCCGCTAGGGGTATTTTTAGAGTTAAAGGGAGGCCCGAGGGGTATTTAGTAGTAAAGGGAGGCCGCGGTGGGTATTTTAGTAGTAAAGGGGCCGCTGGGGTAGATTTAGTAGTAAGGGAGGCCGCTGGGGGTAGGTATTTTAGTAGTAAAAGGGAGGCCGCTAGGGGTATTTTAGTAGTAAAGGGAGGCCGCTAGGGGTATTTAGTAGTAAAGGGAGGCGCTAGGGGGTATTTTAGTAGTAAAGGGAGGCCGCTAGGGGTTTTAGTAGTAAAGGAGGCCGCTAGGGGTATTTAGTAGTAAAGGGAGGCCGCTAGGGTATTTTAGTAGTAAAGGGAGGCCGCTAGGGGATTTTAGTAGTAAAGGGAGGCGCTAGGGTATTTTAGTAGTAAAGGGAGGCCGCTGCTGGACATGTTTTAATAGGGAGGCGCGCGTGCTGGACATGTTATTACAAAATTAGGTTTTTCCTAAAGGTGACACAGCACCCGAGTTAGCTCGTTGTTTGGCGATTTGACACACCTAGCTCAAAAGGTTGCCCATCACTGTGCTAAGATTTAGGCAATCGATAAGAGTACTATAGTTGAAGGATCACTCTTCTCATGGGTTAAAGGGGTTGTAAATTTTCATCAAATAAAATATTGTTAGGTTTCTGGCACACAGGATGCAGTTTTCTCATAGGTGCTGCTCACGTGTCTCTACGGCAGTCGAGTAATGTACAGAGCCATGTAATCCGTGGCTTGTACGTAAGCCCTTAGAAGTGGATGGGAACATGTTTTAGCTGTTGATAGCACAGATCGAAAATTCACGCTTTTCTGCTATGAGCTCTTATGTGTAAGAGTACATGAATGTTTTTATTCCTCATGGTGCTCTAGGATGTCAATTGCTGTTCTGTGTCTCTGATGAGACTTGCAGCTGTGTGACCACAGGAGGAAAGCAGAGATTTAGAAAACCATGAGAAATAAATATACAGTAGTAAACATTTTATCATATAAACCAGTAATACCATTTATTTGATGAAACACATGAACACATTTAAATCACAGAAACTAACAGTTCTGAATAGTTTTAGGCACAAAATACAGTGTAGTTTATTTAACAATTGCTTGCTTTCTCAGAAAATGGCAATAGGAATCCAGCTGTATTTAATTTAAACTGATTGGCTTGATTAGGAAAGGCACACCTCTGCCTATATACACCTCACATCTCACAATTCATGAAAATTATGTGGATAAGGAACTGCCATGGAGCGCGAGACAGATTGTAGACAGGCCAAGGTTACAAAAATTTCTGCATCATCGTTCTAAAGCGCGACAGTGGGTCCATAATCTTAAATGGCAGAGATTTGGGACAACCAAATTTCTTCTTCGATCTAGCCATCCAGCCAAATAAGCAATCATGGGAGGAAGCCTGGTGGGAGAGAGGTGATGAAGAACTCCAAGATCACTGTGGCTGAGCTTCAGAGATGCAGCCGGGAGTTGGAGAATTAGTTCCAAAAAGTCACATCACTGCAGCCCTCCACCATACAGGATTTTATGGCAGAGTCTGCAGACAGAAGCCTCTCCTCAGTGCAAGACATATGAAAGCTTGCATACAGTTGCAAAAAAAACACATGAAGGACTCCCAGACTACGAGAAATAAGTTCTCTGGTCTGAGGAAAATAAAGATTTGAACTTTGGGGGTTTATTTTAAACGGTATGTGTAGAGAAAGTGTTCATCACTGCCAAAAAAAAAAATCCCAACATAAACAGTGAAACATGCTAAGGGGGTGTTTTTTCAGCTGTAGGGACAGGATGACTGGTTGCAATTTAGTACAGAGTTCTCTTCCAGAGGCTCTCGATCTCAGATGGGCAGAAGTTTCACCTTTCAACAAGAAAATGACCAAGCACACACTAAAATAACAAAGCAGTGGCTTCAAAATAACTCTGGGACCATTCTTGACTGTCCAACCAGATCATACTGACTAAACCCAATCTTGGAGAGGACTTGAAAATGGCTGTCCACCAACGTTCACCACCCCCAACTGAGGGAACTAGAAGAAGATCGACAAATGAGAATGGTAGGGGATCACAAATCCACTTGAGAAAAAATTGTTGCATCATTACCAAGAAGACTTATAGCTTGTCAATCCTGAGAAACGGTCTGAATACTATGACCATGTAACATTATTTTTTTCTTGTTTACACCCCTTACGGACACAGGGTTTTTTCGGTTTTTCTCGCTCTTCCCTTCAAAAATCCTAAACTTTTTATTTTACGTGTACAGACCTGTGTGAGGGTTATTTTGTGCATAACAAATGTTACTTTCCCTTAATTTTATTTTATTTAACATTGCCGGGTACTGCGAGGCTGAAAAAAAATTCCAAAATGTGGAAAAATTTTTTAAAAAACGCACATGCGTCACGTTCTTGTGGGCTCAGTTTTTACGACTTTGACTGTGCGCTCCAATAACAATCTAGCTTTATTCTTGGTTGGTGCGATCGCGGTGATACCAAATTTATATAGGTTTTATTGTGTTTAATACATTTCAAAAATTAAACGAATGTGTACAAAAAGAAAAAAAAAATTTGCCATATCTACTGAGCTAATAACTTTTTCATTTTTTGCGAAATGAGCCAACGTTTTCATTGCTACCATTTGAAGAGTCTGTGCGACATTTTGATCCTTTTTTATTCCATTTTTATTGTGATGTAAAAAGTGAGTAAAAGTCGCATTTCAGACATTTGGGCGCCATTTCCCGTCTCGGAGGTCACCGCGGCCATAACCGTTTTATATTTTGATAGATCGGGCATTTTGGGACGCGGCGATACCTAATTTGTCTGTGATTTTAACTGTTTATTATGTTTTATATCAGTTCTAGCGAAAGGGGGGGTGATTAAAATTTTTAATATTTTTTAATTTTTTTTTATTTTTGAAACTTTTTTGAACATTTTTTTTTTCCAAATCTTAGACATCTGAGGTACATAACCCTAGATAGTCAGAGTTGTCCTACCATATACTACAATACTTCTGTATTGCAGTATATGGCTTTTTGCAGCTCATTCATTACAATGAGCCACTGGTCTCATTGTAACGAATCTGCAGAAGCCATTAAGCCTTTACCATGGCAAAAGACGCGTGCCGCCGTCTTTTAATGCCGGCGGCGGCGACTTTGTCGTGGAACGGGCGGGCTAATAGCCGCGATCGGTGCTAGCACCGACCGCGGTTATTAGCGGTGGGGTTTGCTACAATATGCAACAACCCCCCACCTCTGTATGAAAAGGATAGCCCGTGGAGCCCTCTTCATACATTTCCCCATATTTTGCGGCCGTAGAGCTAGGGCAGAGCTTTAAGGGGTTAAAGGAAATCGCCATTTGTCTTTATGCATTGTGACCAAAAATACCTTGAGAATGCTTTAGCGACACGGATGCAGAAATTGATCTTGTTTAATCCTTGCATGAATGGTTTTGCTAAAAAAACAATTATAAAATTCAGGACCTTGGGAAAGTGATTACGTATTCTCGGCTTATGCGGGCAGGACAAGGTTGAAGGAGAGCGCCAGAGGCAGCCAAGGAGCAACGGAGCCTATTATCAAAACTTTATAATGTTTTTTCAGCAAAATCACTAGTTCAGGGATATAACAAGATATGTTTTCTGCATTAGTGTAGCTACAGCTTTCCTAAGGTATGTTGTTTCATAATGCATAGAATCAAATGGTAGATTTCCTTTAATAAATTAGCAAAAATATCTACATTTGGTTTTTCAATCAAGATGGGGTGCAGAGTGTACATTAATGAGCAAAAAATAACTTCTTTGATCGACTTAATTGGCTGCAATAAAACAACATGTGAAAATTTAAAAGGTTCTGAAAACTTTCCATATGTAACAAAAGGGGTTGTGAAACCCACTGTTCTATCTAACTGGTTAGACTTTGGGCCATACACTAAGGGCGTTATCCTGGACATCACCCTTGCGAGATCTGGACTCTGTGGGAGAGATCGCAGGGCCGCTACCTCGTTGTGATGTACGAGTATAGATAGCAGTTGGCCCATGGGCACAGAGACACTGGTAGTGGTTCTAAGGGGTCAGGCAAGGTAGGAGTCAGTAACATTCCATAGTGAAGGTAGCAGCGTTCAATCAGAAATCTAGAGACATGGCAGGCACAGGCTAAGAACAAGCTGGGGTCATATACCAGGGAGCATGGCTCGCGCCAGCACCTGGCTTACCCCAGGCAAGTGCCTGGGCCCCAGAGGTCTCAGAGGGGCCCACAGCACACACTTCCAATTCAAGCATACTCAATTACATCGGCATGCTTGTTGCCGATGTAATTGAGAGAAGCGTGAGAAGCGCTTCATTAACTGCCAGCGCGGCTGACAGGGGGCTGCACCGCAAGCGGGCGTCACAGAAATAGATGCCTCAGCGTCGCCGATGTATTTCTGCTGAACAGCGCCTATTGCTGTGCAGGACACTGGACGTTAGTGACTTTGTTCACGCCGCCAGCGTCCCTGCTGCTGCACAGTAGACTGTGCTGTGCTGAAGATGTAGCAGAAGAGCAGTGAGCCCCAGAAGAGATGAAGAAGAAATCGCATGTAGCCCTTGAGGTAAGTTAGCGTTTATTTTTTTTTCTGGCCACTAATAATGTGTATTTAATTAATTAATGGAGGCTGGGAAGGGGGGTATATATTAATTAATGAATCCTGGGGGTATACATTAATTAAAGAAGCCTCAAGGGGGTATATATTAATTAATGGACCCTGGGGGGTATATATTAATTAATGGACCCATGGGGTATATATTAATTAATGAAGCCTCAAGGAGGTATATATTAATTAATGGACCCTGGGGGGGGGGGTTATATATTAATTAATGGACCCTGGGGGGTATATATTAATTAATGAAGCCTCAAGGGGGTATATATTAATTAATGGACCCTGTGGGGGGGAGGGATATATTCATTTATGGACCCTGGGGGTATATATTAATTAATGAAGCCTCAAGGGGGTATATATTAATTAATGGACCCTGGGGGGTTATATATTAATAAATTAATGGAGCCTGCGGGGTATATATTAATAAATGGAGCCTGGGGGGTATATATTAATGAATGGAACCTGGGGGGTATATATACTCATTGATTAATGGAGACCGGTGTGTATGTTAATTAATGGATCCCGGGGGTTATATATTAATTAATTAATGGAGCCTGGGGGGTGTATATTAATTAATGGAGCTTGGGGGGTGTATATTAATTAATGGAGCTTGGAGGGCTTTATATACTTAATTAATGAAGCCTGGGGTGCTGTATACTAATGGACCCTGGGGGGGCTGTATAAACGTAATTAATGGACCAGGGGGCTGTATATACGTAATTAATGGACATGGGGCTGTATATATACGTAATTAATGGAGCCTGGTTTCTGTATATACTTAATTAATGGAGCCATGGATAATGGGGGGGGGGGGTGTTGTATATCAATATTTGTATCTTAAGATTCAGCGTTTTTTAATGCCACCACATTTCACTGCTTAGGGGCCCACTGAAACCTGGAGCCGGCCCTGCCAGCGAGCACAAATCAAATCAGTCAGGAACAAGCCTGGGTTCACACACAGGTATCAGACAGCAACAGAATAACATGCAGCAGGACCAGCAAGCTAGGAACCTTTGCTCAGGAGCGGGAAGCAGGGCATGCTGGGCAATAAGGGTGATATATTGTTCATTAAGTCTCTGAGACATTCACCTTTGCGTATATAGACAGGATACCAAAGGTACTGCCTAATTAATAGTGGGGTGTGGCTATCTGATTAGCAGCATTTATATACTTCTGTGGTCAGTTTATCTGGTGGTTTACAGCCAGAGCTTTTAGTAGTGAACGCAGTGGCTTATTTTGGCAAATAACCTATTTAACTAACCTAATTTAAATAACCTATTTAACAGAAATGCGAATGTGCAAGCTTTTTGGCGAGTGTACATTGATCCTTTTTCTTTCATATTTTTATTGTATTCCCCATTAGTACAATGGACTCCATAAGTGGCATTGCTACACAGTGTACATCCTGTGCCATGTATGCTTTCCTTGAACAGCCGTTCGAGGGGGAATACTGCTGTGTGGGATGTGTGAAAATTGCTCATCTGGAAGCCCAGATTCTGGATCTAAATGAGCAAGTTTCAAGGCTGCGGGCAATTGACAATATGGAGCGAAGTTTGCTGCTCCTGGAGCACAAACTCTCTGGGGAAGATGGCTGTGGGGAGGGAAGTATGGAGGTGCAGAGTGAGGGGGCAGCTAGTTGGGAAACATGTAGAAGGCGGGGTAGAGGGAAGAGTTGCAGGTAGTCTAGTCCTGATCTTGTGCAGCCCTATAAGTTTGCCAAGCTGGTGGATGAGGAGGATATCAACTCAGGGGTAGCAATGCTGCAGCAAGACATGGGCTCTAGCAACCAGGGGACTGTCTGCTCCAGTAAGGAAGGGGAGCACAGGCAAGGTCAGATGGGTGCTGGTAGTTGGAAGTACAATTTGTTATGCCAAAATTAAGACCTCACACATGGATGTTTGGAGTTGGAGAGCGAGAAATGAGCGGAAAAAAAAGTCCATCCTCAAAGAGTTAATACATTAGTGCGAACCAAACATTGTTCCGATAATGCACACATTTGTTGTACACATAAGAGGCTTATGGATCCTTATAAACAGTGCTTTATGTTACTGCACTAAAACCGGCAAACTAAGCTATTTCAACTATTGGTAAATATCCATAACCCATGCATTGGTTACCAACTTTACAGCTCATGAACTGAGGTAGAATAATACAAGAATAAAATGCACATGACTGGCTTGTATCATCTAAGTCAATCCGAGTGCATGTTTCATTAGACTCAAGGTCATCCTCAGAGGTTATTACTTCATATACTGGTAGAATTCTTATTAATTTTTCAGTGTGAAGGTCTTATTGAGGCATTGCTGCCTGCCAGTGTGAATTTAATAAGTCTACTTTTTCTTTGATCTAATCTGTTTCTATCACTGCATTTGCTTTATTGATAGAGGTAGTAAAAGTGTCTCTTATCTTCCAAACATTACGTATCAAAATTTTTACCGGAAAAAATACAGGCAGGTATTGTCTTCAAAGTAAAGTATGGAATGGTTTACTTTACAAAACTGTAGCATGAAAACGTAATAACACACTATACGTAATAACATTCACTATACCCTTTTTATAATACACCGTAAAAGTTAATACTGCAAGCTGCAACACAGTAGGTACGGTATTATGCTGGCAATGGATTCCGCCTCTAATCGTGTTCCTCCTCGCAGCCTTACATTCAGCCACCGTGTCTGGCCATGCTTCAGCTCCCTTAGGGTACGGACGGCGCCTCTTCATTATTCTTGCAGCAACAGACTTGAACATGTACATAGAGTCCGCCATAAGAACCTCCTGTGGCAGAGCGTTCATAGTCTCAAAGGCCTTACAGTAAAGAACCATATCCCAAGTTCACTCACCATCCCGGACCTCAAGCGGCTGTCTCCGCGTTCCAGAGTGCGTGTTCCCGTCTCCTAGGGCGTGCGCGCCCCAGCTCTGTAATATTTAAAGAGCCAGTGTTCCAATAATTGGCGCTGGTCGGCCACATGACAAGATAAATTCCTGTCCCTATCTGTGAGCCCTGCTGGATCTTTGTGCCTTAGAGAAAGCTTTGTTCCTATGCCATGCACTGTTATTGTGATTGCCTGTTGTGACCCCGGTTCCATTCTTGACTTTGATCCTTTGCTGCCTGTCCTGTCATTCTGCTACGCCCCTGACTTCATCTGCAAATATTGAAACTTGACTGTGTAAACCCACTACAAGGTCATTAATAAAAATATTAAAAAGTGGCAGCCCCAATACTGACCCCTGTGGTACACCACTGGTAACGTAAACCCAATCTGAGAATGTGCCAATTAGTGACAAGCCTCTGCTTTCTATCACCAAGCCAATTACTTACCCAAAATACACAGATTTTCCCCTAGTCCCTGCGGTCTCATTTTATGTACAAACCTTTTATGCGGCACGGTGTCAAATGCCATGAAAAGTCCAGATATACATCCACAGCCTCCCCCAAATCCAGTCTGGAACTTACTTCCTCATAGAAGCCGATCAGATTAGTCTGACAGTACCGATCCCTCATAAACCCATGCTGATGCTGCGTTATAAGGTTATGTACAGTGAGATACTTCAGGATAGCATCTCTAACAAACCCCTCAAATATTTTCCCCACAACAGACATTAGACTCACAGGTCTGTAGTTTCCAGGATCACTTTTTGATCATTTTTTGTATATTATAATCACATTTACTATGCACCAGTCCTGTGAAGCATAACCAGTCCTCAGGGAATCTTCAAATATTAAAAATAATGGTCTGTTTATCACAGTGCATAGTTCTTACAGAAACGAGGGGTTTATGCCATCTTAGTGGTTGTGAGGCGGCACCGTACCTCTTTCCTTACCACGTCTACCATGGGATTTTCCTGGGTAAAGACAGTCAAAAACGTGACATTCGGTAGATTGGCTCTTTCCTCATCTCCTTCCATCATAACCCTCAGGTTATTCCACAGAGGGCCCATACTCTCTGTGTTTTAGCACCTTAAACGCCTTATCTTTCTCACTTATTGCTCTCCTTACAGTACTGGTTAAACACATTGCCTTTTTCTAGTTTCTATTATGCTTTTTCCCATATGGTATGTGTTTCTCAGAGGTCTTTTATAGAATAATTATGAAAAAGTAAAATTTTTTGGGTGCTTTTGTCTTTGAGGGCATTGTCCAAGTTTATACCTATAAGGTCTTCCCCTAACTGCTGAAAATTTGCAATCCAGAAGTTTAGAGTGTTTGTTGCCCCTCCATTAATGCTCTTATTAAAGCGTACTGCAAAATCAATGATATTATGGTCACTATTACCCAGGGTTCACCTAACATGTAATTTTGATACCCTGTCAGGTCTGTTTGTTAGGATAAGGTCCAGCAGTGCCCCCCCTCTTGTTGGCTCCAGGACTAGTTGCGACAGGTAATTGTCTTTTGTTGTTGACAAGAACCTGCTACCTTTGAAGGACTTGCAGGTTTCTAACCCCAGTCAATATCAGGGTAATTGAAGTCCCCCATGATAAGTACTTCACCAGGCTTTGAAGCCGCATCCATTTGACTTATCAGCATTTCCTCTGCTGCCTCTATTATATTTGGAGCCTTATAACAAACCCCTAGTAATATTTTTTATTTTTTTTTCCTCCCCTTATCTCTACCCATAGGGACTCCACATTTTCATTTGCGTCACTGATGTCATCTTGCAGGACAGGCTTGAGGCAAGATTCCACATAAAAACAAACCCCTTTTTTATTAATACGATCATTTCTAAAAAAAAAGACTATAACCATCTATAGCAGTGATGGCAAACCTTTTAGACACCAAGTGCCCAAACTACAACCAAAACCCACCTATTTTTCGCAAAGTGCCAATGCAACAATTAAAGCAGTTACTCCCTGCTCTGTCACAGGTTTAAATTGCAAAGGTATATGAAGACACCAACACAGTAGAAAGAAGGAGAAGAAGTTTTGGATTATCATTGTACTTTCCTTCTAGGATCCTGGGACTGCAAGAGGCCTTGAGTCCTGTCTGGTGAACTCTGTGTTTGGGTGATGGTGCCCAGAGAGAGGGTTCTGAGTGCCACCTCTGGCACCAGTGGATTCGCCACCACTGATCTATAGTAACAGCCCAGTCATGACTATTGTCCAGCCATGTCTCACTGATACCCAGGGGTGAACTGGGAATTTAAAGTGGCCTTGGAAAAAAATCTAAAAGTGGCCCCATTTTATGGGCGGAGTCAAAAAGTAGGCATAGTTAGACAATGTAGTTAGAGTTAGAAACTCCACATAGGTAAATTGTTGGTAGATGACCTTAATGCAAAACAAGAACATCTTTTTGCTAGTAAGCAAGGCTAATGTGCAAAGAATGTGACTGGTAGATCAGTAAATGGTAACACACAGGCCAGTAAGCTTTAATTACCTTTCCTCTGTGCCATACATGTACAGTACAGATGAATAATAGATACTACCTACCATGTAGAGGAATAGTGCTACAATAACACGTTTGGTACACAACTTTATAATGCCTTATAAATACAAAATAAAACGAATTCAATGTACACCCGTGCTCCGCAGGCTGACTGTCCCCGTCCCCCTGCCAGCACTTACCTCTCCTGGCTGTGCTCCGGGTCCTGGCGTGCAGGCCACACGTCTCCTGCCTCCAGGTTGCGCGCTCCCACAGCTAGGGTGCGCGCTGACTTCTCTGAACATAAAGGGCCGGCGTCCTTCCCATTGGCACTGGTCACTTCCGGGTTTACTATATAACCCGGCAGCTCCCTTCACTCCCGGCCGGATCTCCAAGTCTTCCCACTTAAGTGAAAGCCTCCCATGTGTTCCCGAGGTCCCGTTCCTGTGTGTTTCCCGAGGACCTGTTTCCTGTGCGTTTCCACGCGCCTCCAGGTTCCTGTGCATTTCCAGACGCCTCCTGTGGTCCGTGTCTGGTGGTCCATATTCTATGGTTCATGTCTGGTGGTCCGTACCCTGTGGTCCGTATCCCGTCGTCCGTATCCTGTGGTCCATGTCCTGTGGTCCTTATCCTGTGGTCCGTGTCCGGTGGTCCATAGCCTGTGGTTCGTATCCTGTGGTCCATATCCTGTGGTCCATGTCTGGTATTCCGTATCCTGTGGTCCGTGTCCTGTGGTCCATATCCTGTGGTCCGTGTCCGGTGGTCCATATTCTGTGGTCCATATCCTGTGGTCCTTATCCTGTGGTTCGTTCCTTTACGACTTTTCTCCTGCTGTGCCATCCGGGGTTCCAGCCCAGTGGTGACATCCTGCCTTCCTGTGTTTTTGCCGTGCCTTCCAGGGTTCCAGCAAAGCGGTGTTTTCACTCCGTACCAGCGTTAAAAGTGCTACTCTGCATTCCTGCTGTCATCCCAGGTTCCTGCATATGTTACCTCAGCTGCCATCGCGGGTCTTATACCATCCCCCGCGGTGGTCCAGAGGGTCCACAGACTCTTCCCAAAGAGACTCTCAGACGGTCTGCCCCTCACGAACCGAGACATTCAATACCTCCTCCCATATAAAAGATAACTACTATAATACTGCCATTCTGTACAGGAATATAACTACTACAATACTGCCCCCTACTACAATACTCCCTTGCCTATACGTTTGCAGGGGTGTTGTTTTTCTTTTATGGGCAAACTCCTTTAATATCATATAGATCACATATGCAATCAATTATATTATATCTAGAGATGGGCGAATTTTTCAAAAATTGGCCGAGTTAGCCGAATTTTATGGCAAAATTTGATTCACCTGAATCAAATCATGTCGAATCACATTAAAAAACAGGTATTTCCTGGCTGCAGAGAGCCTGTAGGGTGTTATAGAACATTGTTCCATGCACAAATATGCATAGGGAGCGTGGTTTGGTCTTCAAACAATGCTGTATGACACACACATGACAGCCGCCGCTCTTAGAATCGCTTCACTCTTCAATTTCGTGGGCACTTACAGGGGCCAACTTGACCAAATAAGTGGAAACGCAGCCTGACAACGTAACGTCTGTGCCAGCTCAAAAGGACTGAGCTGAGCGCCAAGATCCCACTATAACATCAAAGAGTACACTCTTTTTACACTGACATCAAATGATTTCATAGATTACGACAGAACCTGTTCTGTTAAACGTTGATACATGTAGAAACCCCCCAAAAGAGTGGAAAGAGTGGAAAGAGTGGAAAGGGTGTAGGCAGTAATTTTGCATTGACGTCACTGATCATTTTGCGCTTCTTTTCATCTGTCAGTGTCCGCTTTCAATCGGTCAATAATCCATCAGTATTGCTAAAGCCAAAAACACAAAACAGCAGTAGAGGGATATCCAAGTGGAGGGCTAAATGGCTAAAATATAACTTTTATTATTACATCACTATTAAAAACCACACTAAATGCGGGTAAAAGGTCGGGTATTAGAACAATAGTGTGAACTAAATACCTAGGCGGAAAAATACAACTGTAATCACAAAAAAGAGCAATAAACACCACCAGTATGCAATAGGTTACCAGATATATTGGTCATCTCCTACCATGATTCAGGTGTCTCCAAGCTCAACGGGTAGGGGGTGGGGGCGCCACGGAACTGTCCTGTCCCTAAGATCACCCCCTTAACTCCCGCCCTAACAAGGGCAGTCCACATCTGTCCTTGTTACTAAAGGTGTATGCCCCCTGTCAGCGTCAATTTCCCTGACGCGTTTCGTCACTTGACTCCTCAGAGGGATAGATACTGGTGTCGCCGTCCAATAGATTCGGTTAGGCGTACATGGAGCATATCAAATTCAAGAGGTTGGGTGAAGCACGTTATCCAACATTACTTCTAGAAGATACTGCACATCTCCTGTCCTAGTGGTGGACTATGAGATTATCAGTGCAGGCTGGCGGTGGTAAAGCCAAAAACAAACAGAAGTTGATCCAAAACAGAGATGACCAGTAAAAGGGATATTTGCATGTTGTGTGTGTTCTGTATCCACTCCTGCTTTTGGCTTTCAATGCTGAAGCTTTTCATTCCTTCTGACAGATGAAATGAAGGGGAAAACCAAACATAGTGGCAACGTCATAGAGTGGTGGAGGGTGAAAACAGCATTATGGAAATCATAGGGTGTTCCATGGAGACAGCGGTAAGTTGGTAGCAGCATAAGTAGGCCACAGAGTGGCACGATGACAAAGTGCGGAGGTGGCGGCAGCAGCAGGAGGTCAGAGAGTGGCACAATTACAAACTCTGGAGGTTGCAGCAACATGGTAGGCCATAGAGTGGCACAATGACAAAGTGTGGAGGTGGCGGCAGCAGCAGGAGGTCAGAAAGTAATACCCCTGAGGAAGTCATTCTTATACGATGAAACGCTTGGGGAGCCTGTCGCCCCTGTCCATTTGTGCTCTCTCTGACTGTATGCCGGTCCACTAGTGGAGTTATACTGGTTGTATACCTTTTCCTTCCTCTGCACATGCTTCATTGGTTTTGACATTCTTATCCTACAGTATTACTGATTGATTTTTTGGCTTTGAGGTTGGAAAAACTTACTCCATATGCTCATACCTCTAGGGACCTTTTTCACCCTTGTGTATTCAGCACTACAGTATCAACCAAGTGACTTTTCATTCTATGGTTAAGCAGTCAGGGAGGCCTTGTATCACTAATCAAGTGTCTGACAGAGGGTTGTTCACAGTTCGCCAGACCGGGTGACTGTATGAATTGGATAGACATTGTGTATTTTAAATGTTTTTAAATGTGTGTCTTTGATTGTCTGTCATGAATTTTTTGTAATAAAGTTGGATACACCCTTTTTGCACTTTAATGAGCCTATGAATGCATTCTTTCTTCTTTTGCGGTGCTCTAATGTTGTAATTTGTGCATTGGCTCGCTTACCATTTGGCTGTGCTACACCCCTTCCAGTTGTTGTCACAGGAGGTCAGAAAGTGGTCATTCTTAGATGCACACACGCCAGTATGACTAAGGATTGACTTCCCAAACGCGTCATGGCTTTTTTCTTTCCCATGTGCACATGGTTTTTTAACCTTATGAATTAAAAGTTAGTTTTTATGCTTCCATTTTTTTGATTTTTTCATATATTTTTTCTTGACTTCCCACATTTTTGGATCCTCGCTGGAGCTTACCTTCGTTTGTTCTTCCTCATTCTTAGATGCTTGCATTCTTGTTTTGCTTAGCAGTTATACATTGAATGGATATAACATCAAACTCTCTTCTCTTCTACAGGTAAATATCTCTGATTGCTGAATCAATTTTCACCCATTTACTGTGCATTTAACCCCTTCCCACTACAGCCCGTTTTTGCGTTTTCATTTTTCACTCCCCACCTTCAAAAATATATATAATATTTTCCATGTACAAAGCTGTGTTATGGCTTATTTTCTGAGTAAAAAATTACACTTCAAAATGGTAGTATTTAATATCCCATGCCGTGTACTGGGAAGCAGGAAAAAAATTCCAAAAGCAGTGAAATTGGTAAAAAAAAAAACCCACTTGTGCCGTATTCTTGTGGGCTTGGATATTACGGATTTCACTGTATACCCCAAATGACATGTCTACTTTATTCTTTGGGTCGGTACGATTACGGGGATACCAAATACCTGTAGTATACCATCCTCCTGGCTCACCCTATCAGTTCCTTCACCGCTTTTCCTCTTGGCTCTCTCACTTTCTATCCTGTGACATTCCAACCATCATCATGGGAGACTTCAACATCCCTGTTAACACTCCCATATCCCGATCTGCCTCTCAGCACTAACTACTTCTCTGGGTCTTTCACAACTTTGCAATTCCCCCACTCATAATGAGGGAAACATACTTGATCTGGTCTTTTTCCATCCATTTTCAATATCTAATTTTACCAATTCTTCCTTTCCACTTTCAGAACGTAACCTCATTCCTTTTACTTTCAATAATTCTATACCTTCGCAGAATCCTTCCCCCCATCATTCATTCACTGTCCCCCATCTCCTCTTTCACCTGTTCATACCTGGCTACTAACCACTATAATCACACTGTCAGAAGCGCGCTAGATGAAATGGCACCACTCACTATCCGAAATTTACAACACAGATGCAAGCAACTTTGGCACACCAAACAAACTCTTTTTCTTCAGCAGTGCTCCAGGATTGCCAAACGCTTGTGGAGAAAGTCGGGCACATCAGCAGACTTTTTACACTTCAAATTTATGTTCAAAACGTATAACTTTGCCCTTCACCTTGCTAAACAGGTCTATTTTACTAATCTAATTTCCTCTCTCTCTAACAACCCCAAAAGACTCTTTGATACGCTTCACTCCTTACTAACACCAAAGGTGTAGCCACCTGTCACAGACCTTGGGGCTGAAGATCTGGCCATCTACTTTAAGGATAAAATTGTCTGTATTGGCCGGGAAAAAATAGCTTAATCCTCTCACCCCACTAATCCCCTTCCCTTATTCACTCTCTTCCTTTGAGCCAATCACAGAGGAAGAAGTGTCCAGGCTCCTTTCCTCTGATCGACCTACTACCTGCATCAGTGACCCCATCTCCTCACATCTCGTGCAGTCTCTATCCCCAGCAGTCAATTCTCACCTCACTAAAATCTTCAACTTCTCTCTCTCTCTTCTGGTGTTGTCCCCTCTTCTTTCAAGCATGCAGTTGTTACTCCTTTACTAAAAAAACCTTCACTGGACCCATCCAATGCTACTAACTACAGACCAGTTTCTAACCTCCCTTTCATCTCCAAACTCCTGGAACGCCTGGTCTATTCTCGACTAACCCGATATCTCTAAGCAAATTTCCTCCTTGACCGCCTACAATCTGGTTTCCGCTCCATGCACTCCACTGAAACTGCCCTTTCTAAAGTCTCCAATGATCTCCTCACTGCAAAATCCAAAGGTGACTATTCTCTCCTAATTCTTCTGGATCTATCAGCAGCATTCGATACTGTGGACCACCAGCTCTCTTCAGGTTGCTTCGCTCCATTGGCCTTAAGGACACTGCACTCTCTTGGTTTTCTTCCTATCTCTCTGACCGCACTTTCATTTTCTACTTGTATGGATCTTTCTCTTCTCGTCTTCCTCTCAGTGTTGGCGTTCCTCAGGGCTCAGTCCTAGGTCCTCTTCTATTCTCCCTCTATACTGCCCCCATTGGACAGACCATCAGCAGATTTGGTTTCCAGTATCGTCTCTCCATGCTGATGACACCCAGCTATATACTTCTGCACGTAACATCACCCCTGCCCTAATCAAGAACACTAGAGAATGTCTCTCTGCTGTCTCTGACATCATGTCCTCTCTCTTCTTGAAACTTAATCTTTCTAAGACTGAACTTTTTGTCTTTCCACCCTCTACAAACTTACCTAACCCTTACCTCTCCATTTCAGTCTGTGGAATCACTATAGCTCTGAGGTAGCAGGCCTGCTGTCTTGGAGTTGTGCTGGACTCTGACCTCTCCTTTTCACCATATATTCAATCTCTTGCTCACTCTTGCCGCATGCATCTCAGAAACATCTCCAGAATCCGACCGTTTCTGACAACTGAAACCTCTAAAATGCTTATTGTTGCACTTATTCACTCTCAAGACTACTGTAACTCCCTACTAATCTGTCTTCCACTCGCTAAACTTTCTCCTCTACAATCTATTCTTAATGCAGTAGCCAGGCTCGTCTTTCAGACCAAACGCTACACGGATGCCTCCAGTTAGTGCCAATCACTGCAGTGGCTGCCCGTTTCCTTCCGTATTCACTTTAAAATAATGACCCCCATCCACAAAGCTCTGAATAATGCTGCACCTCCCTATCTCTCTTCTCTCATCTCAGTCTATTGCCCTTCTCGTGCTCTTTGATCTGCCAGTGATATTAGATTAATCTCTACCTTAATTCGAACCTCTCATGCACCACCAGGACTTCTTCCGAGTTGCTCCAATTGTCTAGAATGCCCTCCACCAGACTCTCAGATTAATACCCGCCCTCCAAAGTTTCAAACATGCTCTTAAAACCCATCTCTTTAGGCAGGCCTATAACACTCGCTAACTGCATGAAATGTCACCTCTACCTTTACTAATCCATCCTATGTCCTATCCGTTATTTGGCAAACAGCAGATGTATACCAAGCTCCAGGCTTTTATGCAGTCTTATTCACCCTGGACCCTGTAGATAAGATGGCGGCTTATGGCTGGTTCAAGCAGCAGAATTTTGATTTATTAAATGATTTATTAAATTATTTTATATTGTTCCCGTATAAAGAATGGCTGGACCATTCTACAAGTTCTTTTACCTCTTGTGTCAACACCCTCATACTCATAGTCTGTAAGCTCTTGTGAGCAGGGCCCTCACTCCTAGTGTTCCATATGACTGAATTCGTAGTAAATAAAGATACTAAATAAAGGCACTAAATAAATAAAGATTATTATTATTAAAGTGGCACAATGACAATGACTGTGTAGGTGGATGACAATTCCAGTCCCTGGTAAAGATGGTGGAAGGCAGATGGAGCAACTGGCAGCAGATGTGTAGCATGAGGCAGGTGGCAGCATCTGAATAGTGGCTGAGGCAGGTAGTTAGAATCCAGACTAATTTCTCAACGTTTGGGGGAGGCGTCATGCCTGATCTAATCTGATGCATAAGGCATTGGTGTGTTGAAATCCTTGCCGACCCATGCCTGATTCATCTTGACAAAGGTCAGTCTCTCCACATTAAGGGTGGACAAGAGGGTTCTCCTTGGGGTAATGGGCCCACGCCGCACTGAACAACCGCTCTGATGCCACACTACTGGCCGGGCAGGACAGCATCTCTACTGCAAACTTTGCAAGTTGCAGCTATGCATCAAGTTTGGGTGCCCAGTAGTCCACTACCAAAAAAGTAGTGGACAAAGTCCTGTGCACCATTCCCCTCCATGCGCCTTATTACATCCAATCTTCAGGTATACTCTGTTATTTAACTCTGTGCGCTCTAATCTACTTATTCCGATTTGCTTATGATGTGATGCACTTTAGGCTCTGCACTTTATGATACCATTTATTATATGCCTATTGTATATGCTTGCTGCCCGGCACCTTTATGGTTTTGCCATGTGACCACCTATGTTTGTTTGATGCTCTATTTTAAGTGTACCCAATAAACTTTATATACTTTTTAGTACTATGTGCTCATTATATTTCATTTTTTGGTAGTGCTTGCTTTTGAGCAAAATAGTCCCATACTATTGGTGTCCTGCCCCATTTGAGCATTTTCGCTCTTACAATTTCTATTTCTGTGGTTCATTTCTCTAAATAGGATTTATTTGCCCAGTAGTCCAAGGGATCCTCTACCTGGGGTGGTAGAGTACTGTCCAAGAAGGCCACCACCTGCTGGTGCAGGGTCTGCTCCATGTCCTGCTGCTGGTGGCAGTTACCCTCCTCACTAGGCGGGTGAAGGAAGCTGCTTGACTCCAGACTTAAGCTGTTGCTGATGGAGCTGCTACTGCTCCTACCCCCCCATCTCCCCACAGCAGCTGTGGCAGTAGTAGGTGAGCAATGACTGCCAGGAATCCCCTGGCTAAACCTGACAGAGGATTGACAATGGCATACAAAGGTGCCAGCTGTTCCTCCCTCTCGGCAGCTGGAAAAAAGTCACCCATTTTGGACTGGCTGTACCTAGTTAGGCAAAGCAGCATGCTGTAAGCCATCTGCGCAAGTGACTCTGAGGGACTCTCGGCCTCCATCTCTACTGTATACTGCCACTGTGCTTCTGTGTCATCTGCCTCATTTTCTACCTCCTACGGATGCTCCTCCTCTCCTGTTGCCTGTTCAGTGCCCTGAACAGACAGATTTAGCAGCATCTGTTCCAGGACATGAAGCAGTGGAATGACATTATTAATCCCATAGCCCTGGCGACTGACAAATAATGTGGCCTTTTCAAAGGGCCTGAGCAGATGGCAGGTGTCACACATGAGCTGCCAGTGGCTGACATTAAAGTTACACAGGGGAGTAGTCTTATCCGCTTGCATCATCAAAAAATCATTAATGGCTTTTCTCTGTTCATACAGGCGGTCTAACATATGGAGGCTGGAATTCCAACGGGTGAAAACATCGCATATCAGCCTATGTTGTGGGAGGCCGTTCTGCCTCTGAAACTCGAGGAGGGTGTGCTTGGCTTGATAAGAATTTGATGAAGTACATGAAGTAGATTGAACACATGTGCCATGCAGGGCGCATGGACCATCCCTCCTTGGTGCAGCAAGGACACTATGTTACTCCTGTTGGCTGTAAAGGACATGTACTGGCCCTGACTGTACAGCTCCACATGTTCGCCCTGCCGTGCACCTTGGAAGAAACAGATAAGTTCAAGGACTGGCCCACCTTCTGTTCTACATATTTGTGAAGGGCTGGCACTGCCTTTTTGGAAAATAAACTCTCCACCTCGGTTGGGCACAAGCCATTAGTTCTCTGAAGGGTGCAGAGTCCAAGACTTGGAAAGGGAGGGACTTCAGTACCAACAACTTGGACAGGAGCATGGTCAGCTTCACCTTAGGATGGCTGGACGCATACAGTTGTCTCTTTGTAATCGCCTCCTTCAATGACTGCTGATGCCATGCGTAGCGAGGAGCAGGAGCATCTGGACCAGTAGATGATGCCACAGACAAACAGCTCCATTCTGCAGAGGTGCTGGAGCCTTGACTGGCTGAAATGGCATGTGTGCCACTAGGTGCTGCTGCTGTTGCTGGGGCGGCAGGATGGACCACCACATCTGAGACACGTTTTTCCCAGGCCATTGGGCTGTGGTTCCAACGTTAGCTCCCTGGCCACACTTCACTTCGGGTCCTCTGGTGTCTTAACAAAAAACTGCCACACAGCCGTGTTGGTGATTTTACAGCCAACACTCTGCACTGAGTGACTACTAATGCTGCTACCTCGCTGAGCGCCTGTGCCACTGCTTACTTGGACCTGCGAAGAGGGTTTAGTCTCTGCAGGGGAAGGCAACATGCTGGAAGGACCCGACCAACGCTTGCGATAGCAGCGAGGGTAAGTGGGCACTGAAAATGAGCAAATGGAGATAAAAATCGTAAAAAAGGTGAAAAACGGTGAAAAACAACATATGGAATCGAAATCTGGTGCTTAAGTAGAATGAAGAAGGCTCAGGACCTGTGAAGAATAAGTAAGTAATAAAATATATATTCACAACGGAAGGTGAGTGAATGTGATTGAGTGCAATGAAGTTGGAGTGACAAAAGGGGGGGGGGTAATGTGTGAGTGGGACAAAAAGAGGAAGAAAGGAAAAAAGGAAAAAAAGGAAAGAGAGAAGAAAAAGGATTAGGCCAAAAAGAACGAAGAAAAGAGGGGGAGGAACAGTGAATGGAAAGGGGAAAGGGGGAAATGAAGTGTCTAAGTGGAGGTGCAAACAAAATTTCAAAATTGTGCAAAAAGCCAGTAAGGGTCAAGAAAGAAAAAAGGGAACCAGTATGATGACCAAAGAGAGTGCAAAGTGAGTAAAAAAGGAAGGAAGGTGATAGTAGAGGTAAAACAGAGTGTGAGTGAAAAGTGATAGTGATGATATAACAAACCTGGTCCTTACCTTATTCAAGTATTATGCACAATGCGTCCATTATTTTTGGTAAAAAACGGAGCCAGTGACGTCAGCTCAAATATCCATCTGGCTTCCAGGCGCAGGACCGCCCCTGATATTCTGATACACTTTATCCAGGCCCACGATTCGTATGCCAGTGGACTTTCCACGATGGACATGGTAGAAGTGTTTCGCCACAGTTGATAGTTGCTTGCCGTGTGAGATGTCTTGTGCCGCGTTGTGTATAGTTGAAATATGCTTCTGGATTCTCTTGCGCTGTTCCTGCCCAGTTTGTCCCACATACAGTTTGGGACATGGGCAAAGAAGACCATAGACGACATTCCGTGTTCGGCAATTGATATATGAACGAAGTTTGATGTTTTTATGGTTTGCCGGGTTTACAAAATTATCCCCTCGCAGAATCAGAGGGCAGACTGTACAATCGCCACATGGATAGGATCCCAGCAAACGCTGGCCTTGCCCCAAAGGGCGAGTGGGCCTTTGGAAATGACTCCTGGTCAAATGGTCACGCAAGTTTCTAGCCCGTCTCGCAATCATTCGGGGCTCAGATGGAATATGCAATTCCAATCTGGGGTCACTTTTTAAGATACCCCAGTTTTTTTGCAACACTTTGTAGACATCCCTCCACTGGTTGTGAAATGATGTAATTATGCAGGGCTTATTGTCAATCGGTTTCTTCTTTGGAACAAAGGTGTCTCTTCTCGGGGTTTGTTTTGCCCGCATGAAGGCTTTGGATATCACCTTCTTCGGATATGCACGTTCTCTGAACCTGCTGGTCAGTTCTCTGGCGTGTCGAGAAAATTCTTCCTCTGTGCTACAGTTTCTCTTTACCCGCAGGAATTGCCCCGTTGGAATTCCATCCTTCAAATAGCGGGGATGGAAACTCTGATAATGTAACAGGCTGTTTGTTGCAGTCTCTTTGCGATATAGAGTAGTCTTCACATGCCTCTGTTCAATCGAGATACGTAGGTCCAGGAAGGTGACCTCTGTCTGGGAGAGAAACGGGGTTAAACGAATTTGGCAAGCATTTGCATTAAGTTCCTCAACATACTGCAGGCAACTCTCTAAGGTGCCCCTCCAAAAGACAAGTATGTCGTCAATATAGCGGTGCCAACTAACGACATGTTGTTGGAAGGCACCGGATGGGTACACGCTGGTCTCCTCCCACCAACCCAAAAATAGGTTGGCGTAGGAAGGAGCACAACGTGCACCCATCGCGGTGCCCGAAACCTGTCGGTAGTAGGTTCTGTCAAATAGGAAGTAATTATGTCTGGGCACGAATCCCAAGAGTTCCAGCAAAAAAGCCTGATGTCGTTCGTCTCCAACCATTTCCTGTCTCATGAAGAAGCCTACTGCATTAATGCCTACCTCATGAATGATGTTCGTGTACAACGACTCAACATCCATGGATAAGATCCAGATCTCCTCCTCATCATCCGGAAGATCCAAGTTCTCCAGCTGACCAATCAAGTGTGATGAATCGCGCACATACAATTGTAGTTTTGTGACCTGTTCCTGGAGAAAAAAATCTAAATAAATGCAAGCCTTCTCGGACAGGCTTCCGATGCCCGCCACAATAGGTCTACCTGGGGGATTTTGTAGTGTCTTGTGAACTTTTGGTAACATGTAGAATGTCGGTGTAACCGGGGGTTTAACAGTGAGGAAATCCTTCTCTCGTCGTGAGATGATGCCCTGTCTCCAGGCTGCTTCAACAAGCCGATCAAATTTAGTCTTGAAAATGGTGGTGGGATCTGAGGGTAGAGAGAAATAATATTGTCGGTTAAGTAGTTGCCTTTTTGCCTCCGCTACGTATTGTTCCAAGGGCCAGAGCACCACATTGCCACCCTTGTCGGCCTCCTTGATTATAAAATCGGTATTATTTCGTAATTTCTGAATTATCTGACGCTCGGTTCGGGATAAGTTCTCATATTTCCAATATTCTTCTTTTAGATCCCGAATGTCCCGTACCACACAATCAAAGAGTATTTGGATTGCCGGAAATAGGCGTAAATTTGGAGTGGCTTGTGAGGGAGTGCAAAGGGTAAAATTAGGCCTACCTCTGATGGTATCCTGGTCCTGTTCATTTTCTCTCAAAAGATCCAGGAGATCTGTGAAGGTCCTGCGGTCTATCTCCGAGAGGGCATCCGCGAGTGAGGGCTGATGATAAAGCAATTTAAAAGATAACTGTCTACAGTATAGATAAATGTCTTTCACCAATGTAAATTTGTCTATTCTCTGCATGGGGGAGAAACTTAAGCCTTTGGTCAATACTCACCTTTCTATTTCAGACAGACTATATGATGACAGATTAATAATTTTTAAATCATGCTCACCTCCTTTGTTTAGTTGTTGCTCTTGTCGCAGGCCCCTTTTCTTGGTATTTGTCCCATTTCCGTCCATGTTTCCTGGATCCCCTTCCGTTTTGCTGATGTCTGAAGATAAAAAATCACTAGAGGACATTTCCCTATTCTCAGTTGGCTTTGGCTTTTTCGTAGTCACTACGATCTCTGGCCAATTTATCCCGTTTCTTTTGGATGACATCTCTCTCATATTTATCTATGACTTCTTTCAATTTGGTTCGAAAGGGTTGAACCAGTGCAGTTTGATCAAACCTGGACAGTTGGGATTCGAGAGCTCTAATTTCCTCTTTAGTATGTTGAAGCAAATCATGATCGTGTTTCAACAGCATGTGATATTTGAGCTGACGTCACTGGCTCCACAGGGAATGAACGAGGATATGCTTTTTTCCGGTTTTTACCAAAAATAATGGACGCAAGACCAGGTTTGTTATATCATCACTATCACTTTTCACTCACACTCTGTTTTACCTCTACTATCACCTTCCTTCCTTTTTTACTCACTTTGCACTCTCTTTGGTCATCATACTGGTTCCCTTTTTTCTTTCTTGACCCTTACTGGCTTTTTGCACAATTTTGAAATTTTGTTTGCACCTCCACTTAGACACTTCATTTCCCCCTTTCCCCTTTCCATTCACTGTTCCTCCCCCTCTTTTCTTCGTTCTTTTTGGCCTAATCCTTTTTCTTCTCTCTTTCCTTTTTTTCCTTTTTTCCTTTCTTCCTCTTTTTGTCCCACTCACACATTACCCCCCCCCCTTTTGTCACTCCAACTTCATTGCACTCAATCACATTCACTCACCTTCCGTTGTGAATATATATTTTATTACTTACTTATTCTTCACAGGTCCTGAGCCTTCTTCATTCTACTTAAGCACCAGATTTCGATTCCATATGTTGTTTTTCACCGTTTTTCACCTTTTTTACGATTTTTATCTCCATTTGCTCATTTTCAGTGCCCACTTACCCTCGCTGCTATCGCAAGCGTTGGTCGGGTCCTTCCAGCATCCTTTGTATTCAGCACTGTCACTTTGATATCTATATGTATGGTCCACTATTCCCCTTTCCTTTATTTATTTAGAAAATGCATGGTATTTATATGATAGGGGTATCATTTGCACGTTCTTGACCTTTTTTCTATACATACCTGTTCACCTATCTCGGAGTAATATTTGTTCACATTGCCGCCCATACATCTCGGGTTTTACAGATATACCCATCACAGATACATTACTGCACTATCTTTTGCCATCCCGTACATCTGGATGACTCCGGCATGCAATCACGCATGCGCGTACCCTGCTCAGATAAAACCGGAAGTGATGTCACTTCCCTTCTGATGCCGGAATGGGCACCGCCATGACGCCCAGTACACACACCAGTTCAACATCAATGACACGACACAACAGGTATTTATAGGAGAGCAATACATCATTTGGGCACCCCTGAGGAAGCCGCTATCCGCGGTGATACGCGTGGGGCTCGTTCTGGCACCCCTCAAACTGCACACTACGACGGTAATATTTTTTGCTTTATTTAGCAAGTTTTCTCCAGCGCCACTTCTTTATTGGCAGGCTATTTGGCTGTGCTCCATGTACTTATTCTCAGGCCTTGGCTTCATATAGTCATATCTTGTTTGTGCATACCCACTGTCCTGCTTGTTTTTACATATATCATTGGTTACTTGTCTGATATATTTTCTTATCTGTAGTGTTGCACTGTAGTGTAGGGGTTCCTACAGTGGGTACACTGGCTTTTATCAGGTGCCAGGTACCCATTGTGTGTTTTTTGTATATGGGAACATATATATGTTTCCCTTTTTAATTGTTTTTACTTTTTGTCCGTCTGATGTTTTTCCAATTCTTGTAATTACATTTATGTGGTTTACTATTGTGTACAAATAAAAATTGGATCTTTTGTTGGCTACTTAACACGTGTCATTTGGATTTAGTTACATGAGTTTTTTTCATGTGTGTAGCGCTATTTTGAGTTTCGGACTCCTCAGGATTCCATCTCTTTAGCACTTTATAGATATTGACACCCCACATAATATGAGACAGTGGGGGGGATTTACTAATTGTGGCCCAAGCACGTCTGTCGGCATCAGAGATCAGTCTCTGCAAAGCACAGCCCGATTTATTTAAGTGCGGCAAGGCTGTTAGTAATTAATGGGTAGACGGAACTGATCAACCGGACGCCACAAAAATGCCGACATCAATGAGATGTGCGCCAAAATTTTACATGGACTGCGCCTTAATTTTGCTATCTGACCAATTTTTTCCTGGTCTATCCAGGTCTATCTAGGCCAAAAATTACGCCTAAAAATGCTGACAAAATACACATAAATGTGGAGGATAATGTGGAAACATTAGGCCACGCCCACTTGCGCCAAAAAAACACGGAGATGTCGGGATAGTCGGAAACATCTGTTCTTTCTGGACAAACTCATTACAAATGATCTGCAACAGTTCTGTGCCAAAAAAAAACATTAAAATCCCGGCATTTTTTTGGCGCAGATGCGATAATACATGTGCACCAGTGTCTGCCTAATAATAATAGATATACCTCAATAAAATTAGTGCCCTCCTAATAACAATCTATTGTTTTTTTTTAATTATAAATAGTGAACCCCCCACCAAAGCTATACTGACCCCCACCAAAGTAGTCCTAATTATTTATATTATTTAATTTTGTAGCCTAGCTGTGCCCATGTATAAAACAATAAAATCACTAACCTGTCTGTCGCTGCCTCTTCTGATGCCTCCTCCAGCTATCTTCAGCACTGGCTCCTGTCCAAGCCCGTGGAGCGCAGAACAGTGTGCAGTGTTTGTGCGTACTGACGCTCCTCTCCGCTACATACTTCATTTGTGTGACCTGTTTAGCAGCACTGATCATTTTAGTCAGACCAGCCCCCAAATGGCCCAGGACCAGTCGTCCCAGTGGATTATATGGCCAGTCCGCCCCTGCTGAGGCCCACTATATCTTATTTGTGCTCCAACATTAAGTGTTCCAGCTCCTCCATTTTGTTTCTGAGGCTTCTGGCATTTGTGTACCTGCACTTTATATGTTTTTTTTTACTTCTCACCTTCAAAAATCTATATTTTTTTTAGTTTTCCATATAAAGAGCTGTGTGGGGGCTTGTCTTCTGCGTAACCAATTGCACTTCATAATGATGGTATTTAATTTTCCATCTTTACAGCTTTCACTGTGTGCCCCAAATGACATCTATTTTATTCTTTAGGGTTGGTGCGATCACCGGGATAACAAATTTGTATAGCCTTATAATGTTTTTATACATGCCGGCGCCGATGCGCCACAATCCGATCATGTGCGCCAAAATCCCGGGGCAATTCAGGGGAAATCGGCGCGGAAATATTCGGGTAACACGTCGGGAAAACACGAATCGGGCCCTTAGTAAATGACCCCCTGTGTTCGGTATGCACAGTCTTTGTGACAGATTGCCCTATCTGTTCCCCTTGCTACAGCAGCCTTTTTCCTTCTCGCATTTATGGTTTTTATTTCTGTCAACAGAAGTGGCATAACTTTTTTTTATAAAATAACAGAGATACCAAATTTATGTGGTTAGGTGCCTTGTGGGACAAGTTTATGTTTTTATTGAAACCAGTTTGTATAATGTGCAACCATTTAAACACTTTTTATTACAATTTTTATTGGTGGCAAAAAAGTGTTATTTCTGACATTTGAGCATTATTTTTATGTTATGGCATTCACCTAGATTGAGCATTTAGGGACACAGGGATATCTACTGTATTATGTTTATTATTGTTTTTCTTTTAAACTAGCGAAAGTGGTGTGATTCTTTGATCTTTAGATCTCAACTAAGATGGAAGTATACATACAAGCATCAATTGTGGGATTCTTCTGTGTAATACGTAGTATTATATCTGCCCTTTACAGAGAAGGATCAGCCAATACAGCATTAAAGAAGCTACACGATACTAGTATGGCATTTTTTTTTTTTTTAATTATACACTATATCAAGAAATTCTGATCGTATTTATTAATTGATTAATTTATTACATTTTATTTCCCTGTTGTTGTTTATATGATTCTGAACAGTGAGGATTAACCCTTTTGTATTAACCTTTTTTGCTCTGTCGCTATAGTTCTCTATAAGTTCTGATTTTTAACAAGGCTCTTATCAATTTCTGCTGTCTTTTTTTTTTTTTTATCAAGCTATCCCTTTAACGACCAGGCCCTTTTTTGTTTTTTCACTTCCATTTTTCATCCCCACCTTCAAAAATCTATAACTTTTTAATTTTTAGACATAAAGAGCTGTGTGGTGGCTTGTTTTCTGCAAACCAAATTGCACTTCATCGTGATGGTATTTAATTGGTAT
Organism: Engystomops pustulosus; assembly: GCA_019512145.1. Taxonomy (NCBI): domain Eukaryota; kingdom Metazoa; phylum Chordata; class Amphibia; order Anura; family Leptodactylidae; genus Engystomops; species Engystomops pustulosus. The sequence goes on from WNYA01001205.1 coordinate 60,028, forward strand.
TTAATTTAATAATGGTATTTAATTTTCCATGTCGTGTACTGGGAAGCGGGAAAAAAAAGGAAAAAAAGGACTGTATGACCTTTTTAATCACTTTGGGCGCTATTTTCCATTACTTTATTTTGATAAATCTGGCATTTTCAGATGCGATACCTAATGTCTTTATGATTTTATATTTATATCAGTTCTAGGAAAAGGGGGAAAAAAGAAAAAGGGCCACGTTCCTATGGGGTTAATTAAGAATTAAGGTGGGACATGCTAAGGAGCTGAAACTCCCAAACCCTCTATCCTATTTTAATATGGATACCCTCAAATCAAAGCTGCAGGTCTGGACTTTATGTCCATTATATAAATATAACTTGAATATATTTCAGTAAAAATAAACAAATTTGTGTCAGTGTCCAAATAATAAATGATCTAACTAAATATTGTTATCTGGTTGTATTGTACACAAACACATTTGGCAAGATACCTTATCTTACCCCTCCGGGGTCTGAGGGAGTTGTATCATCTTATTCATCTTGTTGGCAGGAAGGGGAGTTGTGTCCTGCTACTCCGTTCACTCGCCGCCTCTGTGTGGTTCGCACCTGGCGGATACTAGCTCATGTACATTAAGCATCTGTAATCTGCTGAGGTCTGTAGCTCTATATGTCCTCACAGGTGAGTATGAGATAGATTCTTTATGCTGGCTCACTCAAGGAATATAGCAGTATTCTTTAGTCTTGAATTTATATATTTCTTTCACTTTCTTATTGACAAAATAACCTTAATTCATCCAATAATCAGACACAGACTCAGTTATTTGAATATTGCAGTATGCACCATAAGTTTATATCCCAATAAAGCTATTCCAGTGAAACTATTCTCTCACTTGATTTGTATATTTAATTAAATATAGCACAGTATTGTAAGATAAACAGTATTTAAAATGTGAAAACAAAAAAATAACAATGTTACAATGTAACAATATGTTTTAACCCCTTCGGGACTCAGCCTATTTTGGCCTTTAGGACACGGCCCCATTTTTCAACTCTGCCCTGTGTCACTATAAGTGGTTATAGCGTGGGAACGCTATGAGATATCCAGGGGATTTAGAGATTGTTTTCTCGTGACACATTGTACTTCAAATTAGTTTAGAAATTTGGATTATATCTTTTGTGTTTAATTATGAAAAAAACGAAATTATGCAAAAATTTTGAAAAATTCTTTATTTTTTAAAGTTCTAAATTCTCTGCTTTTGATGCAGATAGTCATAGCACCCAAATAAATTCATAACTTACATTTCCCAAATGTCTGCTTTATGTTGGCTGGTTTTTTAAGATTCCACATATTTTACTAGAATGTTATAAGGCTCAGAATTTAGGTACGATTTTTCTATTTTTTTGTAAAATTACCAAAACCTGTATTTAGATGGACCTGCTCAACTTCTAATTGACTGTGAGAAGCCTAAATAATAGCTAAACTCGTAAATTACCCCATTATGGAAACTACACCCCTCAACGTATGAAAAAGTACTTTTAAGAAGTTTGTTAACCCTTTAGGTGTTTTATAGGGGTTAAAACAAAATGGACGAGAGGTCTACAAATTGTAATATTTTTTGACAATTCACTCATTTTGGGTGAAAAATTAGCCATTTGCAATGGATTAAATGAAAGAAGGCTCCACAAAGTTTGATACCAAATTTCTCCCTAGTACACAGATACCCCATATGTGGGGGTGACCTGCTGTATGGGCACATGGCCAGGCATAGAATTAAAAGGGGGGGGCACCCAGAGAAGATTTGCATTGTCAAATTGTACAGGCTATAATTTTTGTTTCTTTTTTTAATGTGGGCCTGTAGGGGGTTATTTCTTTTGCCACATTAGATCCACTTTTCTGGTTTATAATTTTGGGGCATCTATAGCTAATCGGTGAGATCTTATTAACTCTTTGTTGTTGGAGGAAATGAAAATCATCAATTTTTACTAAGATTTTTTTTTTGGGGGGAGGGGGTGTTTCGGCCATTTATCATACCATAAAAATAGTATATTATTTTTATTCTATGGGTCGCCACGATCATGAAAATATCTTATTCATGTATTTTTTTTATTTTTACCCCATTTCTACTGAATAAAAAGTAATTTGCTGAAAATGTTGTTAATTTTAGCATCACCATCTTTTCATATACTGTACATGACTTTTTTATTTTTCGGGTGACAAATCTGGTTATTTTTTTGCAGGGCTTATTTTTAGCGACAAGCTTTGTTATTTTTAGTGGTGCATTAGAGTGCATAACTTTTTTATCACTTTTTACAGCATTTTTTAAAGGGTACTAATTAAAAATTATCTTTTTTTCGGAGAGTTTTTTGGAGTTGTTTTTTACAGGGTTTACTGTGCGGGTCCAAGAACTATTCTGTTTTAGTATGCAGATGGTCATGGAATCAGCGATACCAAATATATGGGGGTTTTGTGTATTTTATTCAATTTTACTGAATAAAACCTAATTTGGAGAAAATCTTGTTCATTTTAGAATTACCATCTTTTCATATGCATAACTTCTTTATTTTTTTGCTGACAAATCTGGTTAAGGGCTTATTTTTTGCAAGGAGAGTTGTTCTTTTTAGTGGGCTTATTTTAGAGTGTGTAACTTTTTTTTATCACTTTTTAGAGCATTTTTTTAAAGGTATTAATTAAAAATTATCTTTTTTTGGGCAGTTTTTTGCCCCCCCCCCCCAAGTTTACCGTGCAGGTCCAGTAATAATACACTTCTTAAATAGGTTGGTTGTGCTCTAGTTTTATACATAGACAGATGTAGTAGCAGATAAGAAAATAGTAGAATGGCACTCACCAGATTTCTTCTTGTTCAAATTTATTAGTGCATACTCACAAAAAACTATTCAAAACAATAGTTGCATTTAGGGAGGGAAATGTGCCCGACAGCTGTTTCGCGCTCATGGCTCTTCATCTGGCTTGCTTGTCCAAATAAACTAAAACACTGAAGCTATTTAAACCATACTCAGACCCGCCCCTTCTTTCTGCTTGTGTTTGATTGGTACCTGGTTCCTGTGACTCTGATTGGTCACTACATTTCCATGTTAATGTTTCCCATATAACCATTATGTCTTTTTTAAGCTTATATATTATTATTACGAAGCGAATACTCGCATAAGTCTAATGGATAGTTACTCGATGCATCTCGCTCAAAACTGTTGCGGCCGTTCCCTCTTATGTATCAGCTGAGTGGAAGAGCGACATGAGTAGGTATCCTGAGTGCGGTATGTTTAGAAACATAACCATAAGTTATCGGTTGTTCTAAAACCTCATGTAAGGGATTAAATTTGCTTGATGCGACAATTATGGTGTGCATAATGGGAATAGGATCTAATGCAGCATAAAGGGCATATGAGATATAAAGGAGCATAGTGGGCATATGAGACTATTATTCTGGCTGGGTCCATTGTTATGGGTAACTAGTCTTTTTTATGTGTAACTATTAAAATGCTGCAAAGTCTATACAGCAGTTTAAAAGGGTGTAACGTCTTTACTATTAATGACGATTGTCTGTATTGGAGATCATATACACTTGGTCTAGGATGTACAATGCACATTATGTATTGTTGTCTACATGACATTCTTAGGGCATGGTTTTTGGCAGAGAATAGATTACTATAGGAAGACACTCATGTCTAACCTGTCATTTAGGCTTTGAAGGCTATCGCCTCCTCTTTTCATGGGAGGAACTTGTTCTATATCTAAGAATCTAAGTACTTTTTTTGGGTCTGCATTATGATGTTGTCTAATATGCTCTATAAGTTTGGGAGCTCTGTTACCGGTCCTTATCGATCTGATGTGTTCTGTAAACCGTGTGTTTAGTTTTCTAATAGATTTCTCTATATAGAACTTTTTGCAGGGACAGAAAATTATATATACCACATAATCTATCTTGCATGTCATTTAATGCTTCACCATTATTTCCTGTCCTCCACAAATAACTCTCTTTGTCTTGATAAATTGTGAGCAATGGTTGCAATTTCCACAAGGATAATTCCCTTTAGGTATGCTCGACTCCAACCAGTTCTCTCTATCTGACCAATTCAGATTTGATGGTTCTGCCTCTACGGATAGCGACTAAAGGGCCTCTGGCTGTTATTTCTCCCAAATCTCTATCCGCTTCTATTATATGCCTGTTTGATCTTATGGCCGACTTTATTATATCTGCTTGTGCAGTATAATCGAACAAGAAAACAAATCTCTTTATTGGCTCTAGAACTTGTTTTGGTTTTTCCTTTACTAGATATTAGGTCTCTGTTAAGTTTGGCCTTCTGGAATGCCTCATCTATCAATATCTCTGGGTATACTCTGGATGACAGTCTGTTTTTTAATTCCTGTGTTTTTAAACCTTGATCTGTATTATTGATACGAGATGTTCTCACAAACTGACTATAAGGTAAAGTTTTTTTTACATATTGTGGGTGGTAACTATGATACTGCAGAAACACATTTTTTGCTGTACTTTTCCGAAAAACACTTGTCTCTAGGTTATCCTCTTTTACTTCTACCGAGACATCTAGAAATTTGAGACGATGATCTCCTATATTAAATGTAAAATACATATTGATAGTGTTCTGAGTGTTGAGATACTCAACCATTTGTTCAAATTGCTTATCTGAATCTGTCCACACTATAAAGACGTCATCCACATATCTATTGTACTTCCGTATACTGGTTAAATATGGATTTCTTTCAGAAAATATATATTTGTCCTAAAATATGACCAGAAAGAGGTTAGTGTACGTGCAGGAAACAAGTGTCCCCATCACTGTACCCTTTTGCTGGCCATACCAAACGTTGTTATGTTGAAAAGTGTTATGTGTCAGTATAAATTGTAGTGCTTCATATATGAAATGAATGTATTCCTCATATTTGTTTGCATGAGTCAATATACTTTGTATGGCTTGTATTATTGTGCTGTGTGGTATCCTTGTATAGAGGCTTTCAACATCGATCGGCATTAAGCAATCTCCTTGTTGCCACTGTAGTTGTTTTATTATCTCTAAAAAATGGTTGGTGTCTTTGGTATAAGAAGGTATTTCTTGTAATGTTGGTTTCAATAGCCAATCTATATATTGTGATAATGACTCTGTTACTGAGCCAATTGCTGCCACTATTGGGCGTCTGAGTGGGTTTTGTTTATTTTTATGAATTTTGGGGACAAAATACCAATTAGGTTTTTTTGGGTGTAAAGGTAATAACTTTTCAGCAGTTTTTTTTTCGACATAAGTCCCTTTTCCACTTGTCCCCTTAAAAATGTTCTCAACTATGCTATATGTTTTTGTGTGGCGTCTCCTGTTTTTCATAGGTTTTTTAATTTCCTAGTAGGCATTCAACTTCTTTTAGATAGTAATATTTGGTCAATAAAACTGCCCCCCCCCTTATCTGCTTGTTTCACAATTATGTTATATTATATTTTTTTGTGATTTAAGGGCTGTCCGTTCTTGTTGTTACAGATTGGGCTTATCTTGTCTATAAATGAGTGCTTTCTTTTGTCATCTGCTTTTTGAAAATTTCTATAGGGCCACTCGAGGGTATTTGGGGATTGTATTTGGATGTGTCTCCTCCTCTTAAGGGTGTAATGGTAATTTGTGTATGTTCCTCGGCTTCGTCAGCCAGGAATAACTGGGACCTCTACCATTTCTGGTTGCTTAATTTTTTTCTCTTTCTGTGAAAAAAAACTTTTTTAATGCCATTTTTCTAGTGCCTTTAAATAAATCTATTTCAAAGTTGACGCTTTCAAAACGATCTGTTATATAATAATTCAAGCCTTTTTGTAATTCTGTAATATGTGCCTGGGTTAATTCTAACTGTGAAAGATTGGTCCTAATGTCCCTTCCTGGTTTACTTCCAGGAGACTTGTTTCCGTTTGAAGCTTTTTTTCTTTTTTCCTCGGTCATTCTCTTCTTGTATGTCACTTTTTTGACTTGTTACTAAAGGGATCGGCATTTATGAGTCTGTACTGGTCGATGGTCCTTCGTCTGAGTAACTTGACTCTGGGTTGTGGTCCAATAGTCCTTCTTTTCCTTGTTGGTTTGTCTTGAAAGATAGGATCTATTTCCTTTCACCTTGTTTTTGGAACAATTATGATTTATTATTTATATCATTTATTATAAATCAATTATAAACTTGATTGTTTTCATAATCTTTTTTGTCTTTCATAAATTGGTCTTTTTTGTTTTCTTTTATTAATGCTTGTGTTGGGACTAGTTGTTTCTCTAGGCTTTTCATAAAAGTTTCTGCTTGTTGTGGTGTTTGTCTTCTGCGCAGTTCTAATTTGGCTTTACATAGCTCTGATGTTAATAATTTGTACTCTTCTATAATTCTGTTTTATTATACAGATTGTTATGGACGCGACTGGGTTTTTTTTGTGTGTTTGTGTTTTTTATACTTTATTAAGTGTTTTTATTTATTCTCATATTTAAACTTTAGTTTTTTTTTTACTTTTTTTTACTTCTACAAAGTGGAATACATTACTCTACAATACTAATTCATTGTAGAGCAGTGTAAACTGTCTGAGCATGCAGAGGCATGCGCAGACAATTTGCAGTCGGACCCGGAAGGGGTCTAATTGCACAGAACATCGGGCAGCCCCGGTGTTGCACAAATTTATCTGACTATATAAATACAAAGCAGAAGGGATGAAAGAGAAATTCAGACAAAAAATTATCCAATACCCATAATAAATCAGGCCCTTAATCTGAATAAAAATAGTTCCCAAAAAGATTGCTTAAAACCAAAAAAGTAATTCTTAAAAAACATTCTTATGACTTATAATAGTTGGAATAAGGAAATAATAAGTATTCTGAATAAACACTGGGGTATCTTAGAGATGACATGAAAGGAAAAAATAGAAAGGAGTCAAAAAAATCTAGTGTAAAAAATGTGGGCACACTAAATGCATCTGCTGTGAATTAAAAATAAAACGAGCCCTCTCCTGACTCTGACCATGTTATATATTTGGTGGACTGTGCCAAAGCCAAAACTAAAACATTAAAGAAAATTTGGGATACTCAATGTCACCCTTATAGAACAGATTCCAAAAGAGAGCAAAAACAGGATCAAAACATTAAATCAGAGAAAGTCCTACTGGATTTTCAGACTAAACTCCCTGCATCCGTATGGCCTCAATGAAGTTTCTATTGTATGTAAATTTTTCACGGTATATGACCCATAAGATTAGGACGAAAACTTTATGGTATGGTCCCGTAGTGGTAATATAAGTATTAAGATACTCTCTTCTGTAACTGTAACAACTCACTTGATATGATCCCTTTGACTAATACAACACCTATGTATGTATAATGCAGGTCTGTGCCCCCTATTACTTAGATTCTATAGGAACCCGTAAATTATAACTACAGCTAAGTGCCCTATACTCCAGATTATCTGCCTGTGGTAGATCCCTTTTAATGAATTAAATCATCGCTAAAGCTATTACGATGTCCTGACACCAAAGAAACCACTACTAAAGATACCTTAACCTTCTGACAATTTGAAACTTTCACTTCCTATTTTCCATATAAAATGACATACCAGAGAAGTTATAAATGAGTCTTCAGGCTATCTCACCTTTCACAGCACTCAGAGGAGTCCTGGATGCCAGGTTACACCTTTGTTTCTCTGCAGGAATTCAAACTCCGGGGAATCAACAAATGAGCTTTAGGTTGTTTTACCCCCTAGAACACCTGGTAGAAAACCTGGTCGCCAGGCAACGAGCCTGGCGTCTCCGATCGCAGCCTGTCATTCGCAATTAACTCTTAAATTTGATTTTCTTTTATATTTTTTAATAACAATGTACTGTATAGCATGTGTTTTATAGGAAGAAGAGGTTTTTTATGATTTAGAACACTGAATATTGCTAATCGTTTCTCTATAAATGGAGGCTCCATGTTACAGCGGGATCCGGTGAACATATGACCAGAACTCGCTGCGGACACCTCGTTTTCGTTCCAGTATATGTATAAAAGTGCTTTAGAAATGAATGTCATTTATGCCTGACGAATGTTCAAGTCCTGAACCAAAACTCATAGCAACCAATAAAACGAATCAGTAACTCTCTGTTGTCCTGATCCCCTTGAGCGCTACTTCGAGTTACTCTGACCTGGAGCTCAGAACTTTTATCCATTATACTACCCTACCTGCCAGTCCACCTGGATGGAAAAAGGTAGATAGAAAATGAAGATCGGCGCCAGGGACTTTTATCTACATGCACATGTAATTGTCCTACCAGGTGAGCACCTAAATTGTATTTCCTACTTCAAACACATTTATAACAATACTGCAGGACGAGAGTGCCCCTGTGTTCTTTGTGTCTCCTCTTTCTGACTGTTATTGGAGATATAGGATTCTAAGGTCGACAGACCCTCCTATTCCCCAAATTTCCCAGGTCATTGTCTTCTTCCTGTGGTAATAATTTTTCAAAACTTTAAGATATCCCTGTGATTTTGAGTTTTCTTGTGAGACATTGTAGTTTAAATTAGTAGTGTCATTTCGGTGGTCAGTTTCTTTTTTGGGTGGTAAAAATTGAATAATTTAGGAATGACAATTTTCCAAGTTTCAAATGTTCTACTTTTTAGACAAAAAGTCAAACCACAATTTTTTTTGTAGAAATCTTTTGCCATTGGTCTTCTTTTTATTTCCATAATTTGTTTTACGTTTACACAATTTTTACAGATGTAAGAAGGTTTTAAGTTTTTGTAGCAACTTCTCAAATTTTCAAGAGATTTGAAAAATGCTACATTTGTGGTTACCAATTCAGTTTGTAAGTGCCCTATGAAGGCTTATGTACTATACAGTATATCCCCACAAGTATCACTATTTTATGAACCTAACAGCTCAAACTATTCAAATGAGCATTTGAGAAGTCTGTTTACCCTTTAATTTTTTTCTCCAGAAGCAAACAAATATTTATTGGAAATTTTGAAATTTACATTTTTGAATAAGATTATTCTCATTTAGCCCTAAAATGGACACATTCAGGAGGAATTTGAGGTAAATATACATCCCAAAATTTTTGCCCTACTTCTTCTGAGTATGGTAGTAACAGAAATGTGGATGTCAACTGCTGTTTCATTGCACAGCGACGTCCAGAACAGAGTTAGTGCTACTGCGTTTTTGGCAGGCCAATTTGGCTGCAAATGTTTTGTGGTGCCACAGTGTACTTGAAGAGCCCCTGAAGTAACAGTACAATAGAAAACCCCCAAAGATGTCACCATTTAGACCTATTAAACAATTTATCTGGAGTTGTGGTGAGCATTTTAACCTTCAACATTCTGGCCAAAATCTAATGCTAAGTAAATGGTATAGAGTAAAAATTGTGTTTTTTTTACGCAAAAATGTAATTTTAGTGCCTAATATATTGTGCCCACCTCTGCCACTTTAGACAAAGACCCCAAAAAACATTCTGAGGGTTGTCCTGAGTACGGCAATACCACACATGTGCCAATAATTGACAGGCTGGGCACACAGCAAGGCTGACAATGGAAGGAGCAAAATTTTGCTTTTGGAGCTTTGTTTTCAATAGACTGGTGTTGGTGGTGCCCCTGAGGTACTAGTACATACCTCATTTTAGAAAGGGCACCCCTCAAAGAATGTATGTAGGGTTGTATGAGCATTTTAACCCCTAAATGCTGGCTCAAATGTAATACAAAGTGAGTAGTGCCTTTAAATTTTTGCCCAAGCAGTGAGTTAGGGAGACCTCTCTGAATTCTGTGTACATTGCCACATACTGCAGTATTTCAGAAGGCGACTGGAAGATGAGCAGGAGGATTAGCTGACTCAGCGTCAGAGGCAAGCATGTTGTATGCCTCCAACACGGTGTACGTCTTCTGAGACATTGCATACAAAAAAGCTATAGAACGTACAGTACCCCAGAAAAAATAGATGATATGCACCCAACTCCATGGATAAACGGTCTAGCCAGCACAAAATAATAATATAATAATATAATAGATAATATGCACCAAACCACACAGACAAGCCACACAGATGGCACACACACAAAAAAATGAGATAATGCGCACCGAACCACACAGACAAGCCGCACAGATGGCACACAAAAAAAATTGATAATGCACACCAAACTACATGGACAAGCTGCACAGATGGCACACAAAAAAATAATGCGCACCAAACTACATGGACAAGCCACACAGATGGCACACAGAAAAAATAGATAAGTGCACCCAACTATTGGTACAGCAACAGCGCTCTAGAAAAGAATAATACCAGGCACCAAAAAAAACCTATGTGCACCATGCAAAAAGGCGCTACATATGCACCTAGCTTGCCCTAAGACAATCTAACTACCGCTAAAGATACTGTGCAGCGCTATTCACACGGCACACTGAAACAAAGCTAAGACAGTGAAGACAGGAGATGGGAAAAATGGAGGACAAGTGCTCCTCTCTCCAGCGATACCAAACCAAAATGGTGCCGCTGGAGGAAGAGGAAGGAGCTAAAACCATGCTTTTTAACCCAAAAACGCTGCAATTGGCCAGTCAGGATTGACTGGCCAATCACAGCGATCGCCTGGTGGGACCGATCTGATTGGTCAGGTGACGTAGGCAGAAAGGTCTCCTGCCTCAGTCACCAGCGTCCCATCGCGATGTCACCACATCACTTGACATGGTGACATGGAATGGCCCTGGTGCGCTCGTGCCCTACTCATACAGGGCTGAGCGCTTATCGCGGGAGCAAACTCCGTATGAGTATGGCACGAAGAGGCAAGGGGTTAAACCAAAAATAATTGCGAATTAGAATAAAATTGTTATTGTTTTGTTTTCACATTATAAATACTGTGTATCTTGCAATACTGTGTAATATTTAATAAAATATACAACTCAAGTGAGAATAGTTTCACTGGAATAGACTTCTTGGGATATAAACTTATGGTGTATACTGCAATATTCAAATTTTCTATTTTCCTAAGCTTGCCTTAAATGTACCCAGGCTAGCTGTATTGCACATTTGGAAAATACCCCTTCACCTATAGATGATGCCCCATTAGATATTATTACAGATTCAGTTATACAAGGTGCTTACAGACCAAAAGCGTTTTTGAATAATTATTACTCATTTCTTTATTCATGAGTGGCCGTTACTACCTAAATATCTTTCTATGAGTACCAAGTAAACTGTCCACACAATAATTATTAGATATGGATCATCAACATCAGAGATAACACTTAAGTTTAAAACTGTCTAAATCTGCCCCATGTTCCAAGGTCCATGTTCAATGTAGTTACATGGTATAAGCTGTAAGCTTCAATGATTAGCCACTTAATAACAATAAGAGCTAAACAAGTGCTTCTCAAATGATCACCAGTGCAAAAGGCTGCATACAAAATGGGATATTTAGCAATTCCATGAAGCTCTTAGAAATTGACCTAATCTATAACTGAGAAGTGTACATACGTCACTTCTTCATGGTGACATTGTTTCAGTTGCTACGGCAATCGCTTGATGACCTGTTCAGTGCGACCTTGAAAAAGTCATTATTTCATATCTATTTGTAGTGTAGAACTGTAAATGAAAGTCATCCCCTTTCTCCATACTATGCTTGTTAATGTGATGCCGCAGTTCTACAAAGATTAGAAGACCTATTTTCTAGGCATTCCCGATCGGATTACTTCCAGGGACACCAGGGCCAAGGCAAGCTACTTTTGAAAGAAAGATAGGAATTTGTATCTATGTTTCTATCTTTTAAATCCAAAAAATAACTGTAGAACTCCAATATAGCGAAAAAATGTTGTGGTGCTTTATTCCCCCACCCTCAACATTTCGTCTGTTTACCAGCCTGTGTTGAGCAATGAAATGATGCAGCAAACATGTATATATAGTAGTTACATAGTGATATCACTACCTCAATTATTACAGTAGGTATGAAATTATAATATGATACAGAAGATATGGACATAATACCATAAGTATAATATCCCAAATATAGTGTTAAATGCATATAATTAAATTCATGGATCTGGGGTAGATAAAGACATGATATGAATACAAGCAAAAATTGATTATTATATTCGGTCACCTTAGTGAGTACCGCCTACGAGCAAGAATAATTATGAGCAGGCTAAATGCCAGAGCAAACACACTTCCAATGGGGTCGCGCTTGCCCAAAGAGTGGAGGTGAGAGCAGAAACTGAACTGAGGATATTGCACATGCAATCCAATTAATCAGGCACTAGACCACTAGACTGCACTATATTGAAAGAGGTAAATCTGAGCACAGTAATGTGTGTGCACTATGGGCTATCAATATACGATATATGAACTCATATACAGGCGGTCCAAAGCTATAACAGTTATCACAGGTGTCTGTAATGAAGCTTTAGTGTTTATCCTGGTTCTGATAACAATCCAACATTTTTCAAATCCAATTGTCACAGAAACCAAAAAAAATTTGGCTGCGGCACACTGAAACAAAGCTAAGACAGTGAAGACAGGAGATGGGAAAAATGGAGGACAAGTGCTCCTCTCTCCAGCGATACCAAACCAAAATGGTGCCGCTGGAGGAAGAGGAAGGAGCTAAAACCATGCTTTTTAACCCAAAAACGCTGCAATTGGCCAGCCAGGATTGACTGGCCAATCACAGCGATCGCCTGGTGGGACCGATCTGTACAAACAAAAAGAAAAAGAAACCAAGCATTGTCCCCAATGATAATGACAGCTCAGATTCTCTATTAACATAAGGGGGTGTAAAATTTAACAGTGTAATATTATCCTAATGATAAACTAATTACCAAGGACCTCTGAGGCCTCATGTCCAGTAGGTCCAGAAAAAATGGGGGGGAAACTGACAAAAGACATTCAGACTGACTCACCACGACAACAGTTAACATCCGGGTAGAAACAATAGGGGTGACCATTTTATTCTCCTTCTCCTGTCCGCTCCTCTATCCAGTATCGATCCCAACATTCCCAGGTTTTGTCAAACAATGGGAGACGATTGTTCAGGGAGGCAGTCAAGTATTCCATACTTCTAGTCTCCCTTATCCTAGCAAGCAGGTCCATTCGGGAGGGGGGGGCTTGTCTTTTCCAAAACTGCGCTATCAAGCATCTTGCTGCTGTTAGTATGTGCAGGCTCAATTTTGTGGCCGTCTTAGCCATGGGTGAATGAGATGGGACCCAATTGGGGTTCAGGCAATGTAGGCGCCTCCTCAGGCCATAGGTAAGAATTGGGGTGGAAAGGAGCCATCCATAGTTTCTCAATCTCCATCCATTTCTGGTGAGGTCCGGCACCGATAATCCGCCCCTGGATTTATGGGATATTAGCACAGACTTGGATACTCTGTGTCTCTTTTTGGCCCAAATAAAATGTAGAATTGATGCTTGCAGGGATCGTAGGGCTCCCAACGGAACCGGCACCGGCAGGGTTTCAAAGAGGTAAAGCAGCTTAGGTAAGATGGTCATTTTTACCGCTGCTATCCTGCCAAAAAGGGAAAGGGGAAGACTATTCCAGTTGTCCAACAGAGTCCTTATTTCTCTGAAACTATCAGGGAAGTTCTGTCCATAAAGTGTGTTATAGGAGGGGGTCAGGAGTATCCCCAGGTACTTAATAGCTTCAACTTTCCAATTATATCGGAATGTTGCCTGCAATTGATCCACCAATGGTTGGGTAAGGTTAAGGGGTAGCGCTTCTGTCTTTGAGGTATTTACTTTGTAACCAGATAGACGACCATACTGCTGTAACCGCGCTTGTAGGTTAGGCAGAGAGATTAGGGGTTGAGTTATAGTGAGCAGGATGTCGTCTGCAAATAAGGACAATTTGAATTCCCTATCTCTGACCATAATACCATGAATATTAGGGTCTTGTCGGATAGCGGAGGCCAGGGGTTCAATGCAAAGTATGAATAAGAGAGGAGAGAGTGGGCAACCCTGACGAGTACCATTCCTTATCTGCAGAGGTGGGGAGGATGCGTGCGGAAGCTTAATTTCTGCAGTAGGGTTTGAGTACAACCCCCTCAGAGCCTGGAGAAAGGGGCCTTTTATTCCAATATGTTCTAGCACTTGAAACATGAAAGGCCAGCTGAGGCGATCAAACGCCTTCTCAGCGTCTAGACTAAGAATCAAGGCCTGGTCGTTTTGTTTGTTAACTATATCAATAAGATCAATTGTTCTCCTCGTGTTGTCGCCACCCTGACGCCCCGGCACAAAGCCCACTTGGTCTTTATGGATAACCTGGGGGATCCATTGGATCAGGCGATTGGCCAGCAATTTTGTGAATATTTTCAAATCAGCGTTCAGAAGTGCAATCGGCCTGTAATTAGCACAGTCAGTCGCATCTTTCCCCGGCTTGGGGATAAGGGTGATATAGGAGTGGGTAAACGTTGTAGGCATGGGCTCGCCTTGTAAGAACGCATTAAACACTTTTGTCATATGCGGCAACAACACAGGGGAGAAGGTCCGATAATAAAGATATGTGAGTCCATCCGGACCCGGAGATTTCCCGTTGGGCATTCCTTTAATCACTTCCTCTATCTCCTCCAATGTTAATTCTAAGCCAAGTGCCTCAATAGCCTCCAAGGGGAGACCCGGAAGGGAGCAAGAGTTCAAGAAATCTACTAGCAACTTTTTCCTACTGCCCTCATCCAATGGCAGGGTATTTGGTAAGGAGTACAGTTTGGCGTAAAATTCTTGAAAACGAGAGGCAATAGCCCTCGGGTCATGCAAAGAGTTGCCTCCAGAGTCTCGTATAATATGGGGAATTTGGTGATCTCTTCTCTCCCTCAGCTGCTTTGCCAGGAGTGAATGGTGTTTATTTGCCTGCTCATAGTACCGTTGCTTAGTAAACACCAGCAGTTTCTCTACCTCCTGGGTCTGGACCTCACGTAACTGTTCCCTAACCTCAATTAGCTGTTTAAGCCTTCGCCTTGTTGGTTTGGCCAACAAGGCTGCCTCCTGCTTATCGATTTCTTTTCTTAGCTCTTTCTCTAAATGGGCCCTATTCTTTTTCAACCTGGACCCCTGCTCAATGCAGTGGCCTCGGAAGACCGCTTTATGAGCTTCCCACATCACCGGAATGGAGGGAATCGACTTCTCGTTAAACTGAAAATACTCCCGCAAGGCCCCATTTAACTCATCTCTGACCAAGGGCTTCTTAAGGAGAGATTCATTCAGGCGCCAGTGACATACCCTCGTTGTAGTGAGGCCCTCTCTAAGCTGCAGGAGGACTGGCGCATGATCTGACCATGATATGTCCCCCACCTCTGCAGTGTGCATCATTCGTAAGAATTGTATATCTCCAAACCAATAATCTATACGAGTATGGGTGCCGTGTGGGGCTGAGTAGAAGGTAAATGAGCGGTCACCTGGGTTGCCCACCCTCCACAAGTCATACAAGGCAAACCTCCTGATGACTCTACGAAATGCAGCTGAGATGGTGTTCTGTGGTCTAGTGGTGGGGTTGGGATCAATTGCTAGGCGGTCCATAGTTTCTGAAAAAATGACATTAAAGTCCCCTCCTATCAATAGGGGGGCTGGTGGGAGTTTAGCTAATTTATTCAGAACTTTGGTGATGAATCGAACCTGGGATGTGTTGGGAGCATATATGTTGCACAGGAGTACGGGTGAGCCGAACAATTTGCCCTGGATGATAATAAAGCGGCCATTGGGTCCAAAGTCACTGTCTCAGGCACTATAGGGCACGATGTTGAAAACAGGATTGCCACTCCCGCCTTTTTGTTTTCTGTGGACGCCATATAAGAGACCGGGTAAAGATGCTTAGCAAAGTTAAAGTTCCCTGTCGCGTCGTAATGCGTTTCCTGCAAAAATACCACATCTGCTCTACTCCTCTTCAGCTCATTAAGCGTGAGTCTTCGCTTGCGAGCTGAGTTGAGCCCTTTTACATTTAGCGTTAGGAGCCGAACCATGATTACCTGATTAATGTGTACCTCTGTGCCAGACCCGTGGTTTGCTCCTGCGTGTTATGCGCCTGGTCCTAGAGAGGGAGGAGGCGAGAGGGGCTGTATGTGGGTTCTCCCCTCAGGCTTCAGTGCAGGCGTGAGGGGGGGTGCCGATGTGTGTACACCTAAGATGTTGGAAACACTAGGGAAGAAGGGTAAGGGGTGTGACAAGGGGGGGGACAAAACTTGTATACAACAAGACAAACAATCAAAACAGATAATAATCCAAGTATGAAAATAACAAGAAAACAAGAATGACTTCTCAAGTCTATAACCAGGGAGAGGAGATCTCCTGACCCTGGTGCAGGCCTACCCAGCCGGTCTACCCCTGAAGCAGGGGAGTATAGTCGGCTGGTCTGGGTTCACCGCCCCCCAAATAGACCCCAATCTGGAGTTAGGGAGCAGAATCCAGAAAAGACCCACCTAGTGGGGAAAACGTGGTATTGTAACCCTGGAAAGGGGAGGAAGAGATTCTTCTCTGCCAGTACAATACTACACTAGCTGGAATACTTTGATTTATCACAAACTATCTAGAAAATCCGGGTAGTAACCCCGGTGCCTTTTATGCATATTACTAACTAGAGATTCTGAGGGGGGAAAGGGTATCCTGAACATAAGCAAACATAAACAGGCATAAGACCCCTATTAAACTGTAAAGGATATATGTCTAGCAGGCGTTCTTCTTTAGTCAAAAGAGTCCTGGGATAGAGCTCTGGCTCGTGATCTTCGTCTCTTTTGTTGCGGCTGGCTCTTATATTGCTGCTGGCGTAACTGGTGGGGGGGAGCCCCCCAGTCGTCAAGTCGTGGAGTCGGAATGTTCCAGATGCCACAAAATTCCTGAAGCTCCTCAATCACAGTAAGCGTGGCTGTAATTCCATCCTTGGTGGCCGACAGGGCAAATGGGAAGTTCCAGCGGTAAGAGATGCCGTTCTCACGTAGAATGTCCAACAACGGCCGTAGAACCCGCCTCTTCTGAAGTGTAATTCCAGAGAGATCTTGGTAGAGCTGTATGGCATCTCCATTGAAATTGAAGTTCTTATTTTTCCTCGCGGCAGACATAATGCGCTCCTTCAGTCCAAAGTCGTGCACACAACAGATGACATCCCGTGGATTTCCTCCCAGTGTTTTAGGCCTCAAGGCTCTATGAGCTCTGTCAAGCTTCACCTGTGTTTCCGGTTCTCCTAGTAATGTTGAGAAGAGTGCTTGCAGTGTAGTGCTTATATCCTCCTTGCCCTCCACCTCTGGTATGCCCCTCACCCTAATGTTGTTGCGTCTTCCTCTGTTATCAAGATCTTCCAAGTGTCTGGCCATGTCTTGTAGTGCGACAGATTGGGAGTGCAAAGTATGTTGCGTATGTGAGATCTGACGCCTTGAGTCTGCCTGTGCAGTCTCCAGCTCATCAATTTTCTGCGTCATGCACTGAATATCACGCCGTACCTCTGAGATTTCAGACTTAAACGCCTCTTTAACTTCAGTTATCAGCGATTTAAAGTCTTCTTTAGTAGGCAAATTCTGGAGATGGGTATGCCAGTACGGTGCCGGGGCTGATGGCCTCATTTCTGTGTCATAGTGCTCAGGTGATGATGCCCACTCTGGGGAAGGTGCTGCATATCGGGTGAGGGTGGGGGTAGCACCCAGCTCCTCCTCTTGTTCTCCTGACCTGGGGATATACGGGGTGCCCGGGACAAATTCTCTCGGCAGTTGGGGGGATCGTAGAGGAAGATCCCTAGAGTGTTCCCCCAGTCTTCCATCTTCCTGGCCAGAGCCTGGTTCAGTCTCCTGGGGCTGTAACTGGGGTGCGGTGATAGCCTCTGACTGAGGGGGCTTCACCCCCCCAGGTTTGTGCTCCTGGGCTATGGCTGATGTTGGGGCCACTTTATTATGGCGCTGCTGCGCCGTTGTATTCTGGCGCTGGTGCGCCGCTATGTTTGGGCGCTGCTGCGCCGCTTCATTTTGGCGCTGCTGCGCTGTAGGGGAGCCGCTCTGTCCTTTGTGCTGAGGGCTAAGATGGCGGCTTGGCGCGGCCTGTGACGGGCCAGCCGAGCCTTTGCAGCTCGCATGTGCCGGCGGCGCCGCGGTGGTCGCCGCGGACCCTCGTCTCCCCGCTGCTGGTATCGGGGCCATAGCTGGCGCTTTAGGAGATTGCGGTGAGTCACCTTTTGATTTATCAGGTCTCCCGGCTGCACGTGGGCCCGCTCCGGTCGTGGCTGCGGACCTCAGGAAGAAGCGGGTGAGCGGCGTTTCGCTTGTCCGCCCGGTGTCTCGGGGTCTTGGGTGCTTTGCTCCCCTTCTGGGGGTCTTTTTTGCCTTTGGGGCCAGGATAGTTCCCCTCCTTTTAGCTTAATTAGGCACCGGGGCTGCGGAGCTCCGTTAGTGTGCGGCCATCCTGTCCAGAGTCCAAGCCAAGCACACCCTCCGACATTCAATTGAGTGTGTCCTCTTTTTAGATCGAGTTGATAGCCCCCAGCTCTTCACAACAGAGATAATCAACGATCTAAGCTGAAGCTCTTTTAGCAAAGAATTGCATGAAAACAATGGTGCCGTCTTATCATTGAGGTTGTCTTGGTAGGAAATAATAGTAAAACGTACGGTGGTCCTTCCTACATGAAGTTAGTGATCTCTCCTGATTAGAAGTTAGAATATAGCGTCCTAGCTATTCAGTCAACAGGGAACATCACGATCTTAGCTTCCTCTTTTAGCAAGAAAATGCATGGACAACATGTGCGTCTTATAAATTTTGGGTTGTGACCTTTTAGGGAAATAGATAGGAGACAAAGTAAAAGGCGGTGTCCCTACATGAAGGTCAGTGGTCTCTCTTAGATTAGAGTTTGAATCGTCCTAGCCTCATTCAGCAACAGAGACAATCAACGGATCTTAGACATCTTTTAGTAAGAAATCCTGGAAATCCAGCTGTGCGTCTTATAATTTGTGGTTTTGTCTTGTTAGAAAATGAGTTGGTAGACATAATAACGCGGTGTTCGTCGCTCCCTACATATGGTTAGTGAGTCTCTCTTAAGATTAGATTGTTGAATAGCGTCCTACGCTCATTCACGCCACAGATAATAATCACTATCTTAGCCTCTTTAGTAAGCAAGAAATGCATTGAAATCATGTGCGTTCTTATCATTGAGGTGTCTTGTGAGGAAAATGAGGTTAGAGACAAAGTACCGGTGTTCCTACAACATGAAGTTAGTGAGTCTCTCTTCGATTAAGGTTAATAGCGTCCTAGCTCTTCATTCCCACAGTATACAATCACGATCTTAGCTCGTTTAGTTATAACTCTTTGAAAACAGTGTGGCGTGCTTATCAGTGAGGTTGTCTTGTTAGAGAACATGAGTAGGAGAGCAAAAGTAACCTGTGTGCCACATGAAGTATGATCCCTCCTAATTAGAGTTGAATACGTCCTAGCTCCTTCAGCAACAGAGACAAACACGATCTTAACTCTTTTAGCAAGAATGCTTGAAAACAGTGGCGTCTTATCCATTGGGTGTCTTGTTAGAAAATGAGTTAGGAGACAAAGTAACGGTGTTCCTACTTGAAGTTTAGTGAGTCTCTCTTAGATTAGAGTTGAATACCGTCCTTGCTCATTCAGCAACAGAGATAATCACGATCTTAGCTCTTTTAGCTAGAAATGCATTGAAAACAGTGTGCGTCTTATCATTGAGGTTGTCTTGTTAGGAAAATGAGTTAGGAGACAAAATAACGGTGTTTCTACATTAAGTAAGTGTGTCTCTTTTAGATCGGATTGAATAGAGCCCCCTAGCTCATTCAGCAACAGAGATAATCACGATCTAAGCTCTTTTAGCAAGAAATGCATGGAAAACAGTTTGCGTCTTATAATTGAGGTTCTCTTGTTAGGAAATTGAGTTAGGAGACAAAATAACGGTGTTTCTACATTAAGTTAGTGTGTCTCTTTTAGATCGGAGTTGAATAGCCCCCTAGCTCATTCAGCAACAGAGATAATCACGATCTAAGCTCTTTTAGCAAGAATTGCATGGAAAACAGTGTGCGTCTTAGTCAGTGAGGAGGGCTTGTGAGAAAAAGGAGGAGGAACAAAAATAACGAGTGGCGACAGGAAGATGGTGATGGGCGCGGTGAGATCGGTGGAAGGAAGCCCCCGAGCGCAGGCAGCGACAGCAGCAGGACGAATCGTTAGCGCGGTTGAGGCACGAATGCCTGGAAAACATGGGTCGTCGATCACAGTGGAGGTGTCTGGGCGGAAACACTGGGGAGATAAGACAAAGTAACGGGTTCCTCATGAGAGTGAGTGGAGTCTCATCGTATAGAGGAGAGGTTAAATACCTCGCTAGCTCATATCAGCAGTAGAGGATAATCACGATCGGAGCGCGTGTAAGCAATAGGCATGAAAACAGGGTGCGTCTGAGCAGGGAGTTGTCTTGTGTATGGAGGAAATGAGGTAGGAGCACAAAAGAACGGGGGGGCGACAGTAGTGAAGGGGGGCCGCCTGTTAGATCGGAGTGATGGAATAGCGCCGAGCATTCACACACAGAGATCCCGATCTTAGCGCAGTATAACACGAAATGCATGGGAAAACAGGTTTCGGCGATCCCACAAGAATTGTGAGGGGTGGTTGGCGGGGGGAGTAAGATGGGAGGCGAAATAACGAGGGGGCGACGGGAAAGGGAGGGGGAGGCTCTTTGAATCGGAATGGCGAGAGCCTCCTAGCTCATTCACAACAAAGAGACGCCACACCTCTGATAGCTATGGGAGCAATGAAATTGCACTAGAAAAACAGTGACCGCGGCTTATCAAGGATGGGGATCTTAGGGGGAAAAGGAGGGAGGAGACAAAGGAAAACATGTAGGTTCTACATGAAGGAGAAGGGGGGTGTCGCCTGTAGATCCAGGAGTTGAATGAGCCCCCCGAGCGCATTCAACAACAGAGAATAATCACGATCTTAGCTCTTTTAGCAAGAAATGCATTGAGAACAGTGTGCGTCTTATCATTGAGGTTGTCTTGTTAGGAAAATGAGTTAGGAGACAAAGTAACAGGTGCTCGCAACTTGAGGGACACTCTCACAAACAGTCATTTCCAGCGCCCCACTACCACATTGGGGAGGGGAGTCCGTTTCACAGGATCATCTCCATGCGGGGGCTGCTCGATATGTCCACACATAATACAAACCTCTGTATTTCAGGACCCCACGCATCATGGAAACTTTAAAATTCGGGATTACATACATTGTAAAACCAAGGGAGTGGTCTATGTACTACTCTGTCCCTGTCCAAAACTCTATGTGGGTCAAACCACACAAGAATTGCGTAGGAGATGCCAACAACATCTGTCCACCATCAATACAGCGGCCTCCGATTTACAAAAAGGAAAGACCCTCACTTCAGTAGCGGCCCATTTTCTCCACTTCCATAGATGTCGAACACAGGATCTGCGTGTCTTGGGTCTTGAGAAAATCTCACAAAATGTTCGAGGTGGAAGCCTAGTGCCACAACTTCTCCGAAGCGAATCGAGATGGATCTATATCTTGGATACTGTTGCTCCACAAGGCCTGAACGAAGAACTACTGTTTACAGGTCATTATAAAAAATAGTTGGAACACCATTCCATTCTTTATATGCCTTTTTTATCACCTTCATATCATTTCTATCTTGTTTGGTTATCCCTTCTTCTATCAGTTGGACACAGCATTCCTTATTTCTTCACCTTTTCGGTGTATTTCACTCAGCTATTTCTAGCTCTTTATCCAGTCTCTCACTGGTTTGGTCACTGTCCTGGACCCCTTAAAGTCTAGTTTGTATTTGGGCCCCCTAATACTCTCACTTGCATTGTATCACTAATTTGCGTTTTGCCTTTTCTTTTTTATATAGGTGTTAACCTTTTTTCACAGCACGCATGATGAGATCACTTTTATCTGCCTAACTCTCAGATTCACAGTCTGCTGCTCCAATAGAGGGACCATAACCAATACTCTTTCAAGATATGCTATCGATGCACCCACAGGTGCTATTGGATCCGATCCCTTCGCTCTAATCAATGTCTGTATACTCCCACAAGTTGGACTCCTATTTTTCTTTAGCCCTTATATCAATGTACTGCTGCATATAACAGTCTGTTATGCATCATTCCTGCCCGCTACCATCTCTTGCTGCCTAATATTCATCCATTTGGTGACCTTGATATATAATAAGGATAAAAATTGATAATTGTGTACTATATTACTAGCTGATAATTGTTGAATATTTTTCCACTCTCCTTCTCCCCCTCAACCCCACCCTGTGGTGGATGTCCTTGCCATACCGCCCCCCACCAGGATAGCGTCCTGAGACTAGTGATACTTACCCTTAGGTCCTGCTACTGCCCACACTACAGTTCTTGTACCAGATTACTTACTTTCTATATACTGTGTAGCGCTGCTTGGTTTGTCCTTAGTGACTTGCATCATATATTCATGTATATATATCTAAGGACTGTATGGATAGCGGTATACTTTATACACAATGCTACTTCGATGATTCTCAGATAATGTATTTCCAGCGCGCACTATTTGGACTACATACGCAGTTATCTACAACGATAGGTCTAATCGGCGACATCCAATTGCAATTCCAATCTGTACCTTAATTAATGGACAGACATCCAATACTGGGTTCTTCTACACCATTTTGATTGTATATATAGATACCTGCAAAGATTAGTCCAATAGGCGATACGCCGCATTTGCAGTCTGCACTCTACTTAATAGATAGATATCGATAATTGTGTTCTTACGTATGCCAATTTTTGCCTTCTTTGCATCATTCATATTTGTATTTGCGCCGCATTACATGTATTTGAATTTTGCGCCGTACCATATGTATATGCACTGTGCGCCGTTTCATTTTTACATTTCCTTATTTTCTGTTTGTATTATGCGCCGCTTCAATTAACTTTCGCATTTATAAATTGACACATGCTAAAAAATTTTTGTTTACTTTTTTGTTTACTTTTTTTGTTTACAATTTTGCTTACTATTTTGTTTACATTTTTGCTTACTATTTTGTTTACAATTTTGTTTACTTTTTTTTTTTTTTTTTTTTTTTTCCTGCTACCTCTATACCATAGATTGCATGTATTCATAATTTGATATTGCAGACATTGTGTCGCTCGGTTGATTGCCAGAGCTCTGTGCGCCGCCGCAATTGACACATATCTGGATCTCTTGCCGTCATCTTTGTACTCTAGATTATACATACAGTTTGGCATTATATGCATTACGCTGCCTTGATATCTTCTAGACAGCGCAAGTGTTAGACTTTGCTACGATCATGCGTCTATGTGTCTATAGTTCATTTATATACACACTCTGTTCGATCGTTACAACTCCATCTGAGTCATATCTTCCTTTTTTTCTGTTGTACGGATCGGATCTTCAAACTTAGCACGGGGTCTGTCCCCGTTGCTTGGCAACACATGCATACTTGACTCAGGATCTCTGACCTCCTTGACCCGGAAGTAGTTTATGCCGCACTGCTAAGGCTTGGAACCTGGCTCACACATCAGATTAACCTAACAAACTTACAAATCGACAGGGGAAACCCTCTGATACAGTACCTTCTTAGACTCACCATGAACTATGAATCATACTTTGATGTGTTCTAACACTAAAAGGGGCGGTATGGTAGGACATCCATACACCGCTGGGGGGCGGGACTGGATGATTTAAATAGCTGGGTTGATTTCCCTTTCCTTATCCCCTGAGGAAGCCCGCCAGACGGGCGATACGCGTGGGGCATTTGTGGCCTCTCCTCTTCATGCTCTACATTAGGTAATACAATGTGATGTACTGCTTTATTGTATCTACTTGAATTGTGTATCTACACCACTAGCTGCTATTTTCTGCACGTAGCACTTTATCCATGTTTTGTTTCGTTTTTTGATCTCATAATATGTAAACACCTTGCATTGAGACACTGTCTCTACTTGTCTTGTACACCACACAGCACACAGTCCAAGAACCGTTGTATGTATTCAGCCTAGGCACTTTGCACCTTATTATTACATGTGATTTTGTGCATATTTTTACACCTTTATATTTAGCAGCTTTGTTATCCATTGTTGGTTGTACATATATGAAATATTTCTGAGGAGAGACCATTGTGTTCTTCTTCCCATTTCTTGGGTTTTTAAATGTTTTTATCTTTGTATATTGATGAAATAATAAAATTTATCTTGTTTGCACATCCGCTTTCCCTCTCTTTTCTAAAGTATCATTATTTGGATGTGTTATTTGTCTATTGCATTATTTTCCCCTCTCAAATCTTGTTTGGCTATATTAGAGTTGAATAGCGTCCTAGCTCATTCAGCAACAGAGACAATCACGATCTTAGCTCTTTTAGCTAGAAATGCATTGAAAACAGTGTGCGTCTTATCATTGAGGTTGTCTTGTTAGGAAAATGAGTTAGGAGACAAAGTAACGGTGTTCCTACATGAAGTTAGTGAGTCTCTCCTA
>WNYA01001206.1:0-13898 GCA_019512145.1 Engystomops pustulosus
CATCCTGCATCCTCACATCCTCGGGTCCTCACATCCTGCATCCTCACATCCTCGGGTCCTCACATCCTGCATCCTCACATCCTCGGGTCCTAACATCCTGCATCCTCACATCCTCGGGTCCTAACATCCTCAGCTCCAGCATCCTGCATCCTCACATCCTGCATCCTCACATCCTCGGGTCCTCACATCCTCGGCTCCAACATCCTGCATCCTCACATCCTCGGGTCCTAACATCCTCAGCTCCAGCATCCTGCATCCTCACATCCTCATATCCTGCATCCTCACATCCTCGGGTCCTTACAACAGTGGAGTCACAGTACAGGGAAATACACCCAGTGATGTCACAGTACAGAGATAATACAACAGTTGATGTCAACAGTTACAGGGATCATTACACACAGCGATTTGTCACAGAACAGGGATCATACAAACAGCGATTGTTTCACAGACCGGATAATACACACAGTTGTGTCACAGACCGGGATAATCCACAGCGATTGTCACCGGAAAGGGATCAATAACAAACAGAGATGTCACAGTACAGAGATAATACACACAGCGATGTCACGTACCGGATAATACACACAGTGATGTCAAAGTACAGGGATTATAAATACAGTGTGAGTCACAGTACGGGATTAAAACACGTGTGTCCACAGTACAGGGATAATTACACACAGTGATGTCACAGTACAGGGAAATACACAACAGTGATGTCACAGTAACAGGGATAATACAACAGTGAGGTTCACAGGACAGCGATTAATACACACAGTGAGTGGTCACAGTACAGGGGGAAGACACACCGCGATGTCACAGTACAGGGAAATACAAACAGCGAGTGTCACGTCACAGGGAAATACACACAGTGATGTCACATACAGGGATAATCACAACAGTGATGTCACAGTAAGCGGAAATCCACACAGTGAGGTCACAGTACAGGGAGACTAAACCACAGTTGATTGTCCACAGTACGGAATTAACACATTGATGGTCACAGTACAGGGATATACACACAGTGATGTCACAGTACAGGGATATATTTACACAAGTGATGTCACAGTCAGGGATAATACACCAGTGATTGTCACAGTACAGGGAATACACACAAGTGATGTCACAGTACCGGGATAAGACACACAGTGATGTCACAGTACAGGGATAATAACACGTGATGTCACAGGTACGGGAGGCTACTACACATGTGATTGTCACAGTACAGGGATAATACACACAGTGAGTGTAAAGACAGATATTACACACAGAGATGTACAGTACAGGATATACACACAGTGGATGTCACAGTGACAGAGATAATACACACAGCATTGGTGGGGGGTCACAGTACAGGGATATGGTACACACAGTGATGTCACAGGTACAGGGATACTACACATGTGATGTCACAGTACAGGGATAATACACACAGTGATGTCACAGTACAGAGATACTAAACACTGGATTGTCACAGTAACAGGGACTTAGTTACCACAGTGATGTCACAGTACAGGATAATCCCACCACATCGAGTCACAGTACAGGGATAAACACACAGCGATTTGTCCAAGTACAGGGATAATAACACACAGTGAGTGTCACAGTACCGGATAATACACACTGTGAGTCACAGTACAGAGATATTACACACAGAGTGATTGTCACAGTACAGGAGATAATAACACAGTGAGTCACAGTCAGGGATAATACACACTTGGGATGTACCTACAGAGATAAGACAAACAGTGATTGTAACAAGTACAGGGATAATAACAACACAGTGAGTCACGTACAGGGGAACTAACACAACTGTGATGTCACGTACAGGGATTAATACACACAGTGAGTACAGGAAGGGAATTAAAAACAGTGATGTCACAGTACAGGGAATTAATCACACAGTGATGGACAGTACAGAGATACTACAACACAGCGATGGCACCGTTACAGGGTAATACACAACAGTGATTCACAGTACAGGGATATACACACAGTGATTCCACAGTACCGGGATAGCACACAGTGATGTCACAGTACAGGGATAATACAACAGTGAGTCCACAATACGGGATAATAAACAGTGATGTAACCAGACAGGGTAATACACACAGTGATGTCACAGTACCGAGATAATTAACCACAGTGATGAGTCAAATACAGGGTATACACACAGTGATGTCAGTACAGGGATAAACAACCAAACAGTGAGTCACAGTACAGGGATAATCCACACAGTGATGTAAGTAAGGCTAATAACACAAGGGAGTCACAGTACAGGGGGGATACTGTACACAACAGTGATCGTTTACCAGACAGGAGGATAATACACACAGTGAGGTCCACGACAGGGGATAATACACACAAGTGATGTCACGTACAGGGAATTAATACACACCAGGATGTCCACAGTACAGGGGATTAATGAAACCACATATTGTCACAGTACAGGGGATAATTACACACATGGGATGGTCACCAAGTACAGGAGATAATACAACCACAGTGAGTCACCGTACGGGGAAGACACACAGTGACGTCACAGTACAGGGATGATACACACAGTTGAGTCACAGTACCAGAGATAATACACACAGTGATGTCCAGTACAGGGATAATACACACCGTGATGTCACAGTAACGGGCGATAAAACACAGTGAGTACAGTACAGAGATTAATACACACCGTGATGTCAAGTACAGGGGATAATACACACAGTGATGTCACCAGTACAGGGAGAATCACACACAGGATGTCAAGTTTGACAGGGGTTTGGTAGATACACACCGTGATGTACAGTACGGGATAATACACACAGTGATAGGTCACAGTACAGGATAATACCACAACAGTGATGCACAGTACAGGGATAGTACACACAGTGATGTCACGTAAGGGATAATACACACAGTGATGTCACAGACAGGGGATGTAACACAGTGATGTCAACAGTCAGAGATCATTACACCACAGTGATTGTAAAGTACAGGGATACTACACACAGTGGGTCACAGTACAGCGAGTTAATCAACAGTGATGTCACAGTACGGGATAATACCACAGTTGATGTTCACAGTTACAGGGATATATTACAACACAGTGATGTCACCGTACAGGGATGATAAACAAGTGAGGTCACAAGTACAGCGATTAAATACAACAGTGATGTCCACGTACAGGGAATAATACAACAGTGATTGTCAAGTACAGGGATGATACACACCAGTGAGTACAGTCCGGATATTACACACAGTTGATGTCACGTACGGGGATAATACCACACGTGATGTCACAGTAAGAAGATAATACACAACCGTGATGTACAGACATGGATTAATACACACAGTGAGGTCACTATGTGATAAAGGAGATCGGTACACACAGCTCAAGCAGACTGTATCACACCCTATAATAGATTACTTACACAACATTCGTATCAAACATGATAAGATAGATACACAAGCCTCAGCAGACGTACACACAGAGAGGATTGATACACAGCTCAGCAGACCAGACAGTATCCACAAGGAGAGGATTAGATACAACAGATCCGCGTTCAGTATAACCCAGGAGAGGATTAGAGACTAAATCAGCAGTCAGTATCACACAAGGACGAGGATTGATACAAGTCTGCAGATATCACACAGGAGAGGATTAGATACACAGAGATCAGCAGGAACAGTATCACACAGGAGAGGATTAGATACACAGATCAGCGTCCGTATCAAAATGATATTAGATACACAGCTCAGCAGACAGTATCAAAAGGGAGAGGCTTAGGATACACAGCTCAGAAAGACCGTTCACACAGGGAGGGATTAGATACCACAGCTCCATTAAGTATCAAACATATAAGATTAGATACAACAGCTAAGCAGACAGTATCACACGGAGAGGATTAGATAAACAGTCAGCAGTCAGTATCAAACACCGAACGATTAAGATACACAGCTCAGCAGAAGTATCACACAGGAGAGAAAATTTTTTTTTTTTAAAAAAGATTCACAAGCTCAGCAGTCAGTATCACATCAGGAGAGGATTAGATACACAGCTCTGCAGACTACACACAGGAGAGGATTAGATACACCAGCTCAGCAGACAGTATCACCAGGAGAGTATTAGATACACCGAGTCAGGGCAGTCAGTATCCAACTGATAAGCTTAGAACACAGCTCAGCAGACAGTATCAACGGAGAGGATTGATTACACAGCTCAGCAGACAGTAACACAGGAGAGGTTAGATACACAGCTCCGCAGTCAGTTAATCACACAGGAGAGGATTAGATTACATAAATCAGCAGTTCAGTATCACAACAGGGAGAGGAGAGATTACACAGCTCTCAGACTATCACACAGGAGAGGATTAGATACACAGCTCAGCGAAGTTTCACATATGATGGGAGTAGATACACAGCTCAGCAGTAGTATCAACAGGTAGGAATTAGATTACACAGCTCAGCAGACAGTATCACATATGATGGGATTAGATACACAGCTCAGCAGACAGTATACACATGATGGGATTAGATACACAGCTCAGAGACAGTATACACCAGGAAAGAGGATTAGTACCCCAGATCAGCAGTCAGGATCACACAGGCTAGGATAGATACACAGCTCAGAGACGGGATCACAAAGGATGGATAGATACACAGCTCAGCAGTCAGTATCACACAGGATAGGATTAGATACACCAAAAAAGATAGAGGACTGTATCACACGGATAGGATGAGATACCACAGCCAGCAGTCAGGATCAAACAGAAGGATTAGAACACGTCCAGCAGTACTGGATCACACAGGAGGTTAGATACCACAGCTAGCAGTCAGTCTCACAAAGGATGGGATTAGATACACAGCTACAGCATACAGTATCACACAGGATAGGATTAGATTAGATGTACACAGCTCAGCAGACCAGTAAGTATCACAAAGGCGAGGTTAGGATACACAGCTCAGCAGACAGTATCACACAGGATGGGATTAGAACACAGCTCGAAGACCGTTATCCACAGGATGGATGAGATATACAGCTCCTCCAGCACCAGGATCACACAGGAGAGGATTTTAGATGACACAGCTCGCAGACAGTATCACACATGATGAGATTAGATACACAGCTCAGCCGGACAGTCGTACACATGATGAGATTAGATTACTGCCAAGCAGACAGTATCACACATGATGCTTAAGATACCAGGTTAGGTGGACCGTATCACACATGATAAGCTTAGATACCCAGGTAGCAGACAGTATCACACATGATAAGCTTAGATACCCAGGTTAGCAGACAGTATCACACATGATAAGCTTAGATACCCAGGTTAGCAGACAGATCACCACATGATTAAGGCTTAGATACCAGGTAGCAGACAGGATCACACATGATAAGCTAGACCCGGTTAAGCAGACAGTATCACACATGATAAGCTTAGATACCCAGGTTAGCAGACAGTATCACACATGATAAGCTTAGATACCCAGGTTAGCAGACAGTATCACACATGATAAGCTTAGATACCCAGGTTAGCAGACAGTATCACACATGATAAGCTTGATACCCAGGTTAGTCTATGACAGGATCACACATGATAGCTTAATACCAAGGGGGTTAGAGCAGACAGTATCACACATGATAAGCTTAGATACCCAGGTTAGCAGACAGCATCACACATGATGAGATTAGATACCCAGGTTAGCAGACAGTATCACACATGATAAGCTTAGATACCCAGGTTAGCAGACAGTATCACACATGATAAGCTTAGATACCCAGGTTAGCAGACAGTATCACACATGATAAGTTAGAATTACCCAGGTTAGCAGAAAGTATCCACACATGATGAGATTAAGGCTACCCAGGTTAGAGACTGTATCAACATGTGATGATTAAGATACTCGTCCAGCAGACAGGATCAACATGATAAGCTTAGATACCCAGGTTAGGCAGACAGATCACCATGATGAGATTTAGTACCCAGGGTAGAGACGTATCAAACAGATAGGCTTAGATTACCCAGGTTAGCGGACAGTATACACCCATGATAAGCTTAGATACCAGGTTAGCAGGACAGTATCACCATGATAGGCTTAGACTACCCAGGGTTTAGCAGACAGCATCAAACATGATGGAGATTAGATACCCAGGTTAAGCAGGACAGTCTCACACATGATAAGCTTAGATACCCAGGTTAGCAGTGTGAGGCCCTAATCTGGTGTGACGATCTTGCATCCTCCTCATGTGATCCCCTCCCAGTGTAGGGTGTTGTATGGGATTATTGGGGCGTAGTGGATGTGCAGTCCGGCTGCACCCTCATTCCTGGCATGTCAGGGACGCGATGTTCTTTCTCAGCTGTTGTCACCTGATGTGAGGATAGAGATGAGATACACGAGCCCCGGGGACACGTTACATACATGATGAATGATCTCAGGTGTCAGAGGAGATTTACTCCGGCTGATTACAGTCACAGGTATCAGGGAGGAGGCGACACAGCAATAGCCTGCCATCCCTCACATAACTCGGGTCTTCAACATCTGTATCCTCAACCTCGGGTCAACATCTCAGTCCAGATCCTGATTATCCTCAGGCGGGTTCCTCACACCGGCATCCTCAATCTCGGCTCCTCACATCTGGCATAATACACATTCCTCGGGTCATCACCTCATGCATTCTCAATCCTAGGGTCCCACATCTGGCATTCCTCACATCCTCGGGGTCCTAACATCCACGCTCCAGCCACCCTTGAATCCTCACATCCTCAGCTTTCACACATACGGCAGCCTCACATCATCAGTCCTCAACATTCATGCATTCCTACATCCTCAGCCTCCTCACATCTGCATCCTCACATCATCAGCTCCTCACATACTGCATCCTCCACACCTCGTGGTCCTCCACATCCTGATCATCAATCCTCAGCTCTCCTCACATCCTGCATCCTCACATCTCGGGTACTCACAACTAGGGTCCTACATCCTAGGCTCCTCAAATCCTCGGCTCCTCACAGCCTGCATCCCTCACATCCAGGGTCCGCACATCCTGCATCCTCAATCCGAATCTCAACATCCTCAGCTCCTCACATCCTGCATCTCAATCCTCGCTTCCTCACATTCTTGCATTCCTCACATCCTAGCTCCTCACATCCTGCATACTTCACATCCTCGGGTCCTCACATCCTGCATCCTCACATCGGGTCCTAACATCTCAGCTCCAGCATCCGGATCCTCAATCCTCAGATCCCCAACATCCTGCATCCTCACCATCCTCAGCTCCTGCACCTCCTGATCCTCACAGCACGGGGTCCTCACATCTGCATCCTCACATCCTTCAAGCTCCTCACACCTGCATCCTAACATCTCGGGTTCCTCACATCCCTCGGGGGTTCACCTCAAATCCTCGGGGTACTAACATCTCGGCTCCTCATCCATCCTGCATCCTCACCCTAACATCATAGGGTCCTCACATCCTGTTCCCAACATCCTGATCCTCAAATCCTCAGCTACTCACATCCTGCATCCTCTCACATCTCAGCTACTACATTTCCTGCAATCCTTCCTTCACATCCCTCAGCCCTCTCACATCCTGATCATCCAATCTCAGCTACTCAATTCCGAATCCTCACATTCCTTCAAAGCTCCTCACATCATGCATCCTCACATCCTCGGGTCGCACATCCTGGCATCCTCACCATCCTCGCTCCTCACATCCTGCATCCTACATCCTCGGGTTATAGACATACTGCATATCACATTCCTCAGCTCCTACATCATGCATCCTAAAATGCCTCGGGTCCCACATCTCGGTACTCCACATCTCGGCTCCTCAATCCTCGGCTCTCACATCCTGCATCTCACATCTCGGGTCCTCACATCCTGCATCCTACAACATCTGCTCCTCACCAGCCTCAGTTCCACATTTCCTGCCATCCTCACCTCTCAGCGCATCTCACACCTTCAATCCTCCCATCCTCAGCTACTCACATCCTGCATACTCATCCTCGGTCCCAAATCTGCTCCGCACATCTTGGGTATAACATCCTCAGCTCCACAGCATTCCTTGATCCTCACATCCTCAGCTCCTCACATCCTGCATCCTCACATCCTCGGTCCTAAAAAATTCTGGCATCCTCACATCCTCAGCTCCTCACATTCCTGCATTCCTAACATCCTCGGGTTCCTCACATCCTCGGGGGGTCCCAATCATCGGCTCCCTCACAGTCCTCGGCTCTCACATCAGCATCCTCACCAATTACGCGGGTCCTCCAATCCGGATCCTAACATCTGCATTTCTGTTTTTGTTTTTCCTCACATAATCAGCTCCTCTCCGCCTCCTCACAGCCGCATCCTCACATCCTAAGCTCCTCAATCCTTGGCCATCCTCACATCCTCAGCTCCTAACCTCTGCCAATCCTACATCCTACAGCTCCCAAGATCATGCATCCTCACATCCCGGGTCCTTTCACTCACATCCTCAGCTCTCCACATCTGCTCCTCACTATCCCCAGCTAACAACATCCTGAATCCTCACATCCTCGGGGTCCCTCACGTCCTGCCTCCTCACATCATGGGGTCCTAACTCCTCAGCTCCAGCTCCAGCATCTGCCATCCTCACATCTAGGGGTCCTCCACATCCCTGCATCATCCCCACATTCACGGTTCATTAACATTCTTGCATCATCACATCCTCGGCGTCCTAACATCCTTCATCCTCACCTTCCTCGGGGGTCCTAAACATCCTCGACTCCCAGCATGACTGCATCCCTAAATCTCCCTCACATCCTTGCATCACTCACATTCCTCGGGTACTCACATCCTCGGCTCCAACATATGCATCCTAACATCCCATAGGCGGTCCTAACATCATCAGCTCCAAGCATCCTGCATCACTCACATCATAATACTGCACCATCCTCACATACTCGGGTCTCACATCCTCGGCTCCAACATCCTGATCCTCAACATCTCGGCTATCACCATTCCTGGCATCCTCACAACTCCTCGGGTCCTCACATCCTGCTCCATCAATCCTCGGGTGCTAACATCTCAGCTCCCAGCATCAGGCCATCCTCTCTAAAACCTCCTCGGGTCATCACATCCTGGCATCCGCAACTCCTGGGTCCTCACATCCTCCGGGTCCTCACATCCTGCATCCTCACATCCTCGGGTCCTCACATCCTCGGGTCCTCACATCCTGCATAATCCATCCTGGGTGCTCACAGCTTAGGGTCCTCACATCCTGCATATCACTCATCATCGGGTCATTCAACATGCCTCGGGTCATCAAATCCTGCCATCATCACATCCTCGGGTCCTCCAATCATCGGAATCCTCCTCACATCCTCGGGTCCTACCATCCTCAGCTTACAGCATCCTGATCCTCGAGCGCAGGGTCATAAAATCTTGCGCCTAAATTAATCGGCTTAATCACATCCTGGCTCTCACATAATAGGGTAATCAAATCCAGGACAAACATCTCATCTCCTCGGGTCACACATTCTGCATCCTCACATCCTCGTTCCTCCATCCCTCGGCCTCCCGCACCTGCATCTCACATCCTAGCTCTCACATCCTGCATCCTCACGCCTCAGCTCCTCACATCTCAGGTTCCTCACATCCGCATCCTCAATCCGCCACATCATGGCATCTCCACATCCTCGGGTCCCAGGTCCTCACAAATCTTTTGCTACTCCATCCTCAGCTCCTAAACATCTGCATCCTCCATTCCTCAGCTGTTTACTACATCTTGTTGCCATCCTCACATCCTCGGGTCCTCAATCCTGCATTCATAACATCATCGCTCTACAAATCCTGATCTCCACATCATCGGGGTCTCTTCCTCACATCCTGCATTCATCACATTCCTCAGCTCCTCACATCCCTGCACTAACATCATCGGGGTCCTCAACATTCCTCGGGGCTCTCACATCCAGCCCACCGCGGCTCCTCACATCCTCGCTCCCTACCTCCTGCCACTTTTTTGAATCCC
The DNA here is from genome assembly GCA_019512145.1 of Engystomops pustulosus. Taxonomy (NCBI): domain Eukaryota; kingdom Metazoa; phylum Chordata; class Amphibia; order Anura; family Leptodactylidae; genus Engystomops; species Engystomops pustulosus. Next base: position 9,983 of record WNYA01001206.1, read on the forward strand.
ACATCCTCGGGGCCTCACATCCTTGCATCCTACCACCTGAATCATACATCCTCAGCTACTAACATCCTTGCATACTCACATCCTCAGCTCCTAATCTTGCATCTAACATCCTTCAGCTTCCTTCACATCCGGCATTCCTTCAACATCCATCAGCTACTCACCATCCGTGAATCCTCAACATCCCGGGTAATCAAATTCCTGAAAAAATCCTCCACATCTTGGGTCCCTAAAATATCAAGCTCCAGCATCCTGCATCCTCACCTCATCAGGCTCCTCACATCTGCCATCCTTCAAGCCTCGGGTCTCAATTCTGCATCCTCACAGTCTTGGTCCTAACATCCTTCAAGCTCAGCATCCCTGAATTCCTCACATCCTCGGGTCCTCAAATCTCAGCTGCTCACATCATGCATCCTCACATCATCAGCACCATCCCACACATCCTGCATTCCTACATCTCGTGATCATCAATCCTGCATCCTCACATCCTTGGGTCCTAACATCCTCAGCTCCAGCATCCTGCATCCTCACATCCTCGGGTCCTGCCTTCAATTCTGAGACTCACATCAGAGGGTTCTTTACAACATCCACTTGATTAATCACATCCTCGGGCTAAACATCCTTGCCATCATCTTTACTCACATCCTCGGGTTCCTAAATCCTCTTCACTCCAGCATCATGCATCCTCCACATCTCACCTTCACCAGCCTGATCCTCACATCCTTGGGCCTCCATCCTCGGCTCAAAACATCCTGTGCAAAAATACTCACCATCCTCGGGTCCCTAAAATCATCAGTCCAGGCATCCGCATCATCACATCCTCATATCCGGCATCCTCACATCTAGGTCTCACCATCTCGGACTCCAACGTCCTGCATCCTCACATTTCTGGGAATCCCTCACATTCCTGAATCCTTCACCTCCTCGGGGTCCCTCACTCATGCATCCTCACATCCTCGGGTTGGTTGTGCTAACATCTCAGCTCACAAGCATCATGCATCCCGAACATACTGGGGGGGGGTATATCAAAAGGGGACAACCTCAAATAATGACATTACGCACACTCCTAGGGGTCCTTCACACATCCTCGCGGGGGTCCTCACCCTCCTCTCCCCTCACATCCGCATCCCTACACATCCTCGGGGCTCCCCCATCACATACTCGGGGTCATCACATCCTGCATTCCTCACATCCTCGGGGGGTCCTCAAATAATTGGCCTCGGGTCAACCGCCCCCCTAACTCCTGACATCCTCACCTACCCGGGGGGTCACTACATTCCTCTGATCCTCACATCCCGGGTCCTCAACATACATAGTTTGTCCTGGGTCCAGCCATCCTCACATCTCGGGTCCCCTCAAAATCCCTTTTCGGGTTTCCTTCACATCCTTGAATATCAAAAAATCCTAGGGTCCTCACATCCTGCATCTCACATCTTGGGTTCCTTTCACATCCTAGTGCGTCAATCGGAGGGTACAGAATCAACAAATCCTAGGGCCATAACAAATCCTCAGGGTACTAACATCCTGGAATACTCAAATCCGCGGGGGGTGGGTCCTCACGTTCATCGGGTCAGAGCCATTCACATCCTCGGGTTATCACACTCCTCGGGTCCTCCTATCCTTTGGCATCCTCAAATCCCGCGGCGGGGTCATAACATCCTCAAGGGTCCTCACATCTTGTCCTGCTCCTCACATCCCGGGGGGGGTCACCAGCCGAAGGTACTAACATCCGGGAAATCCTTTTCAACATTTCCTCCTGTGCACATCCTCACATCCTCGGCTCATCACATCCTGTGCCTGAATCCCTAAGACGAAGAGGGGAACGAAAAAAGCTCTAGGTGTTTTCTCTTCTGCATGCCATCGCTTCCACCTCCCGCACCACCACCTCTCTACCACTTTCCCTCAACTACTACCGAAATACCTTTTCTCACACTGCTACCACTGTTTTGTTTCTCCCCTGTCTCCTCCCTTCTACAGGCACATTCCACTTGACTTGCACCCCAACCAGACTCCGCCCAGCTCCGCACTCGGTCCGCTCAGCCAATCATGTTACCAGTCCCATCCGTCGCCGTTTTTCCAATAGGACCCATATTTCTCCCCCCCTTCCTCGTTCTTAGTTCCCCCAACGTCCCCCTCCATACCCACACCACCATCGCGGTACCATTGCCCTATAAGTTCCGATCTCCACACTCGGCCTAAATAGCCGAATTAACATTATCAAAAATTTAAGAAGACTGGTAGCGGGGACTGACCCTGCCCTTCCTTGCCCTGTTTGCCGTTACACACACGCCCCCCCCGCGCCCGTCCACTGTTACTAGTTCCGTAAGACCAGTTCGTCGACAGCAAGACCGGAATATCCTCGTTCCACTCTCGTTCGCGACAAGGCAGTCACCTCTCTTATCTTGGGCATTCTCCCCCCGGCTGAGGTCCTTCAGACGCCAGCGGTTTCCGCACCCCCCCCCGTAGATAGAGAGAAAGATTCCGGAACTAAACAAAAAGAAAACAACAGTCTTGAGAGAAAAACAAGCGAACGCCACAAACGGATGAAAGATAAAGCCATAGAGCCTCGCGCGGGGCAAGCCATCCAAGCAAAAGCAAGAGCCGTCGCCTCCCCGCCTCTTTCCGGCAAGAACTCCAGGTCTCACGGAAAGAAAAGAGAAACCACGAATTACCATCTCGCTGTAACAATTTACGTCACCCATCTTCTGTTACTACCTAGCCCGCGTCCGCTCCCTCCGCACTCGTGGGAAGCTCTTAGGAGAATAACAGACATCGTCGATTCGGGAAGAAAAGTAACATAGAAGGACAATTCGATAGAAAACAGTAACAACAGGGAAGACGGTGCGGGAAGACAAAGACGCTAACACGTTCCAGGACGAAAGTCCAGTAACAAACTCCTATACCGCCATAGGTACTTACGAAACATAGAAGAGCGTGACTGGGTACAGAGCTAAGCCCGCCTGGGTCCGGCGTTTGGAAGATAATCCACCAGCATGATAAAACCTAACATAAGGCGGGATAGCCCCCCCCACCCCCCCCCCTCTCGTCCCCCCTCCTCACATCCATTTCGGGTCATCCACATCCCTGACATCCCTCCCACATCCTCCTCCGGGGGTCCAACATAATGAAGTCACAAACATCCTAGGTGGGTAAGGCAATGACGTCGGGGTCAGTCCCTCAATACTGCATGCGCCATCACCATCCCTCTCCGCAATTCCAATCCTCGGGCGGTCCCCTAATCCTCGGGTCCTCACATCCGGAAACACCCCCAGGCACACGGAAGTAATAAGTAAGAGGTTTGGGCGTGGAAGTTGCGCGGGAAGAAGAAGAAGGGGAATGAGTAAGAAAGAGGAAAGAGACCGTGGATTTACAGCTTAGAAAGAAAGCAGCCTAACTAGGTACTAATGGGACGTCGCCAAACCGAGATCCAAGTAACGGTAAGACCCAGGGGGGGCCGCGCCAGCGAACCGAAACATAGAAAACTACGGTAAGAAGCTTCCCACTGAAAGAAACCAATGAAAAACGGTCACAGTGGTAAGATTGCATCGATCAGCGGGCGGCACTTCTCCACATAGACAAAACGAATTTCGCACACTCCTTATATGTCCTAAATAATCAGATACCTGCTTTCTTAAAACGCATCGAATAAAGACTCTACCAACCATTTTAGTAAAAGGGTACACGTGTAACGATTTAAGTAAGAACGTATTAATCTTGAAAAAGGACCATGGACAAGTCAGGCAAGGAAAACAGCTACCGTCTGGGGGAGTAACCTCCCCACTTCTACCAACCCTCACATCTACTAGTTGGTCCTCGGGGGGGTCCAGCATATTACATCCTCGGGTAGTCAAGCAAACATCCGAGGAGGCGCGGCGGGGGGGTGAACCCTCACCGCCATCCTGAATCCTAACACCTGGGT
>WNYA01001206.1:19849-51695 GCA_019512145.1 Engystomops pustulosus
TGTGACTATTGGTTACTGAGGGCTATGTGACTATTGGCTCATGGGAGCAGTGTGACTATTGGTTACTGAGGGCTATGTGACTATTGGCTCATGGGAGCAGTGTGACTATTGGTTACTGAGGGCTATGTGACTATTGGTTACTGAGGGCTATGTGACTATTGGTTACTGAGGGCTATGTGACTATTGGTTACTGAGGGCTATGTGACTATTGGCTCATGGGGCAGGTTGACTATTGGCCACTATTACTATTGGCCGGTGGGGGCTACATGACTTTGACTACTGGGGCTACCCCAGAGCTGCAGTCACACTTATCCTCCTATATCTCAGCTTTATATAATGGAGCGGTGTCACTGTGTCCTGACCTCATCACATCTAGAGATACAGCAGTTACATCATGTCTCATACTCTAATCACACCCAGAGCTGCATCCGAAGTTCAGTTTTTATCAGATCTAATCCTATAATCACATTCAGTTATGTCAGTCACACCCAAATCTGCAGTTATATATTGGAGGCAGTCACAGGCTAGAATGTAAAAAATTGTAAGAAAAAACATTCCCATTGATAGTAGAAAACAATGATGAGGGTAGAATACCAATAACCAAAAAAATGAACCCATTAATGCGTGTGCTGTATAAACCCTCTGGTGGATATTAGTGTGAATACAAGGAAATATTTGTTTAAAACAATTTAAAACATTCCTCTTATCCTGGACAAAAAGTACCTGTTGGGCGCACTGCGGCGCTACCTTCATTGTAGAAAGGATGGTGGGAAAGAGGTGAAGACCAGAAAGGACATGACCAACATGGTGGGGGACAATCACATTATGGTGGAGTCTGAAGATCCAACCATAGGACTGGCTATTCTGGAGAAGCTGACTACAAGATCAGACATTCTAGAGAAGCTGACCACAAGACTGGCCATCCTCAAGAAGCTGACCAGTGGACTGGCTATTCTGGCCATCCATTCTGGAGAAACTGACCACAGGACTGGCTAATCCGGAGTAGCTGGCCACTGGACTGGCTGTTCTGGAGAAGCTGTACACAGGACTGGTTATTCTGGAGAAGCTGACCACAAGAGCAGACATTCTGGAAAAGCTGACTACAAGACTGGCCATCCTCAAGAAGCTGACCATTGGACTGACTATTCTGGAGAAGCTGACCGCAGGACTGACTATTCTGGAGAAGCTGACCGCAGGACTGACTATTCTGGAGAAGCTGACCATTGACTGGTTTTTCTAGAGGAACTGACCACTGGACTGGCTATTCTGGAGAAGCTGACCACAAGATTAGACATTCTGGAGAAGCTGACCACAAGATTAGACATTCTGGAGAAGCTGCTATCAGGACTGGCTATTCTGGAGATGTAGACCAAGAGAGTGGCCATCCTAGAGAATCCTAGCCATCACCACATAATAATAACCATACAATCATCTTACCAGTCTGGATGAATGCGGCCAGGGCGACCAGAAAGATCCCAAGAAGTTTCATGTCCAAATCCAAATGGTGACCCGAATACTGGGCTCCTCTGGAACCTTGTGAGAAGCTGTCGTCCTGTGGTGCTGGAGGTGTCACCTCCACTATATATAGATAATGTAGGGAGCCGGCTCCTCCTCACCTCATCAGGGATGACGGAGTTAATTAAGTTATTTACGCTTTCATGGGGCCGACCAAAAATCGGCTTCTTTAAAGGTCGGATGAGCAGCTGAGAAACCATCACGCCCTCCTGGCACAGAACGTGTGTAAGAGCCGCCCCGGGGCCCGCACTCAGGTCACACCACTGTCACGTCATTCACGAAGGTTTTGCTTTTAAATGAATTTTTTGTATATTATATGTAACCATTAGGTAAAGGAGAAATGTAACAGCCCAGGGAATAGAAGAATTTTATATTTATGTTTTTAAAAACAAATCTGGATCTGAAAAGTTCACAAATTTTCCAACTTTTTAGGAGATGTGGAACCGTATATTCATAAAAAACATAAGGTCAGACATGGGGAACCTCTAGTGTCTGGAGGTCAGTACAAATTTCTTTGGTTTTTAAGTTAAATTTGAGTGGGTGCCACCTTCCCCATTGGTCAAAGGAGGTCCCTCCCCCTTTCCCCTCACATCCTAGGATATAAGCAGTTACATCATGTCTAATACTCTAACACACCCAGAAGCTGCAGTCACACTTCTCCTACTATATCTCAGCTTATATAATGGAGCGGTGTCACTGTGTCCTGACCTCATCACATCTAGAGATACAGCAGTTACATCATGTCTCATACTCTAATCACACCCAGAGCTGCAGTCACACTTATCATCCTATATCTCAGCTTATATAATGGAGCGGTGTCACTGTGTCCTGACCTCATCACATCTAGAGATACAGCAGTTACATCATGTCTCATACTCTAATCACTCCCAGAGCTGCAGTCACACTTACATCCTATATCTCAGCTTTATATAATGGAGCGGTTGTCACTGTGTCCTGACCTCATCACATCTCGAGATACAGCAGTTAACATCAGTCTCATACTCTAATCACACCCAGAGCTGCAGTCACACTTATCATCCTATATCTCAGCTTTATATAATGGAGCGGTAGTGTCACTGTGTCCTGACCTCATCACATCTAGAGATACAGCCGTTACATCATGTCTCATACTCTAATCACACCCCGAGCTGCAGTCACACTATCATCCTATATCTCAGCTTTATATAATGGAGCGGTGTCACTGTGTCCTGACCTCATCACATCTAGAGATACAGCAGTTACATCATGTCTCATACTAATCACACCCAGAGCTGCAGTCACACTTATCATCCTATATCTCAGCTTTATATAATGGAGCGGTGTCACTGTGTCCTGACCTCATCACATCTAGAGATACAGCAGTTACATCATGTCTCATACTCTAATCACACCCAGAGCTGCAGTCACACTTATCATCCTATATCTCAGCTTATTATAATGGAGCGGTGTCACTGTGTCCTGACATATCACATCTAGAGATACAGCAGTTACATCATGTCTCATACTCTAATCACACCCAGAGCTGCAGTCACACTATATCACTATATCTCAGGTTATATAATGGAGCGGGTGTCAATGTGTCTGACTCATCACATCTAGAGATACAGCACGTTACATCATGTCTCATACTCTAATCACACCCAGAGCTTGCATCCGAAGTTCAGGTTTTATATCAGATCTAATCTATAATCACATTCAGTTATGTCAGTCACACCAAATCTGACAGTTAGATATTGGAGCAGTCACAGGTAGAATGTAAAAATTGTAAGAAAAAACATTCCATTGATAGTAGAAAAAAGAAAACAGATATGAGGGTAGAATACAATAACCAAAAAATGAACTCATGAATGCTGTTGGATGTATAACCCTCTGGTAGATATTAGTGTGAATACAGGGAAATGTTGGTTTAAAAAATTTAAAACATTCCTCTATCCTGGGACAAAAAAAGTACGTGGGGCACTGCGGCGCTACCTTCATTGTAGAAAGGATGGTGGGAAAGAGGGTGAAGACCGAAAGGACATGACCAACATGACACAACCATGGTGGGGGGACACATCATTATGATTGACTCTGAAGAGATCCAAACCACAGGACTGGCATTCTGGAGAAGCTGACCACAAGATCAAGAATTCTAGAGAAGCTGAGCACAAGACTGGCCAATCCTCAAGAAGCTGACCAGGGACCGGGCTATCTAGGCCATCCTTCTGAGAGAAGGGAAGAAACATGACCACAGGATGGCTAATCCGGAGTAGTGGCCACTGGACTGGCTGTTCTGGAGAAGCTGTACACAGGACTGGTCGAACTCCAGCAGGAGCTGGTCACGGAAGGCTATTCTGGAGAAGCTGGACGCATCTGGAATGGCTTATTCTGAGAAAGTGACAAGACTGGTTATTCTGGAGAAGCTGGGCCAGCTGGACTGGCTATTCTGGAGAAGTGGCCACCGCACTGTTTTTGGAAGGAAGAAGCTGACCACAGGACTGGCTATCTGGAGAAGAATGCGCACGGGACTGGACTTCTGGAGAAGCATGACACGCAGGAATGGCTATTCTGGAGAAGCTGACCACAAGAGCAGAATCTGGAAAAAGTGACTACAGACTGGCCATGCGCAAGAAGTTCATGGACTGCGATTGAGGACAGAATGAACTATTCTGGAGAAGTGACGCGGACTGACTATTCTGGAGAGCTGACAGCAGACTGCCACGATTCGGAAGAAGCTGACCAGCAGAGACTGGACTATTCTGGAGAAGCTGACCGCAGGTAAGGTATTCTGGAGAAGCTGACCAATGACTGGTTTTTAGAGGAACTGACCCATTGGGAGACATTCTGGAGAAGCTTGACCACAAATAGAATTAGACAGTAGGAGAAGCTGACCACATGATTAGACATTCTGGGAGAAGCTGACACACGATTAGACTTTCTGAGAAGTGCCCCACCAACAGGATGGCTATTCTGGAGAAGCTGACACAAGATTAGACATTTGGAGAAGCTGACCAAGGATTAGACTTATTCGGAGAAGTGCTATCAGGACTGGTATTCTGGAGAATGTAGACAAGAGAGTGGCCATCCTAGAGGAATCCTAGCCATCACCACATAATAATAACACATACAATCATCTACCAGTCTGGATTGAATGGGCCAGGGCGACCAGAAAGATCCCAAGAAGTTTCATGTCCAAATCACAAAGGTGACCCGAATACTGGGCTCCTCTGGAACCTTGTGAGAAGAAGCTGTCGTCCTGTGGTGATGACGGTGTCACCTCCCACTATATTATAGTAATGTAGGGAGCCGGCTTCCTCATCACTCCTCAGGGATGACGGAGTTAATTAAGTATTTACGCTTTCATGGGGCCGACAAAAATCGGCTTTTAAAGGTACGGATGAGCAGCTTGAAGAACCTCACGCCAATCATCGCCTCTGGACAGAAGTGTGTAACAGCCGCCCGGGGCCCGCACTAGGTCACACACTGTCACGTCATTCACGGAAGGTTTTGCTTTTAAAGAATTGTTTGTATATTATATGTAAACCATTAGGTAAGGAGAAAGGAGAAATGTAACAGCCGGAAATAGAAGAAGGAATTTTATATTTATTTTTTAAAAAACAAATCTGGATCTGAAAAGTTCACAAATTTTCCAACTTTTAGGAGATGTGGAACACCGATTCAAAAGAATCAAATACCTAAGGTCAGACATGGGGAACTCTAGTGTCTGGAGGTCAGTACAAATTTCTTTGGTTTTAGTTAAATTTGAGTGGGTGCAAAACTTCCCCATTGGCAAGGAGAGGGTCCCTCCCCTTTCCCCTCGGAAAATTGTTTGTATATTTGATACCTGACAGTTCATTTTTACTTTATTTTATATACCAGTTTTAGGGTAAAGGGGGAGGTTTTAATTATTTTTTAATTTTTAAAATTCTTTTTACATGTTTTTTAACTGTGTTCGGTCCCCTAGGGTTTTTTTAACAGAGGGGGTCTGACTGCTCCTAGCATGTATATTATCCAGCTGTATGCAGTATATGGGGATGTTAGTGCTGATGTTAACCGTGCAGAGGCTGAGTGACATCTGACTGTGATGTCATAGCAACTAATCACCACCCCCAATGACTCAAAGGAAGCGGCAATCGTGTCCAACATGGTCGGCACCAGCAATGGTGGGTGTGGCAAGTGAGTGTTTGCCGCACAGTTGCAGCCTGTGAGCCCCCTCCATGCACCGTTACAGCAAGAGGCAGTAATAGCAGCGCGGAGATGAGAAATGTACCCACTATAATAATAAATAATTCTTTATTATATAGCGCACACAATACGCAGCGCTTGCACTGAGCCGCCAAAGCGGGGCCCTGCCCCATGGGGATCACAATCTAATCAACCCACAGTATGTTTGAGAGTGTGGGAGGAAACTGCAGAGGACGTGGAAACCCAAATAAACACGGAGAGAACATACAACTCTTTGCAGATGTTTACTTGGATGGGACTGGAACGACCAGGGACCCCAGCGCGCACAGGCTGTAGTGCTAACCGCATGTATGCAGAGCCGTGTTTGCAAAGACTGTAGTGCTTAACCACTGAGCCACCGTGTGCAAGCCTGTAGTGCTAACCACTGAGCCACGTGTTGCAAGGTGTTGTGTGATAGCACTGAGCTACGTGCTACAAGGCTGTAGCTCTAACCCACTGAGCCATCGTGCTCCGTTGCTTTGCCTGCTAACACTGAGCCACCGTGCCTGAGAAGGTGGATTACTAGAGTTGCCTTTACCACTGCTAGTGACACTGTAAGTGAAGCAGGGCGCACATTACCCGGGTGAGCGTCACCGGTTGCAGCGTTGGCCCAGATTCAGCGGAGGAGTGCGCATTTACATATCACTCCTAAAAATTTCCATTTGACACAAAAGGTAAGAAGAGAACGTCGTGTAGACAAGGAACGTGACAACATAAATGGGGCTACCCGCCCGATGACATCGCGCTCTAATAACTTCACTTAGATGAAGCAACGATTGCAGGACGCCCCCTCCTCCCTCGGAGAAGACTCTGCAGACTATTACTGTATCTCAAACGAATTAATATCACAGTGAAGAAGATTGATAAATGGTTCAAGTAAATGAGACGAAACAAATAGAATCCAGAAAACAAAAGAAAACTAGAAGAGGTCCTGAAATCCCAGGGTCTTGTGTCATGTGATGGAGTTAGCGCCGGGCTGTGGGTGCGAGTGAGATACGAGGGGGTGACCCCAGGCTGAGCCGCTCTCTTCCATGGGAGGCCGTGCAGAATCTACATATGTGATGTTTATCTTTATAACGATTGATAATAACCTTTATTGCAATCAATCCGCGTCATACAGACAGTGTCACAGCGCAGCGACCATGTTCCAGCAAAACACAAATACATCACTTACTGATCCGACCTTCTCCCCATCACATCTTAATCAGACCCTGCACGTTCTCTCCATGTCTCAAGCTCCTCTCCAGCCCGGACGTGGCACGTGGTCACGTTACACACCGTTCCTCTTATCTATTAGTGGAACTGTGATCAGTGCTGCGATTCTCTCATGTAGCTGTTTCATTGGTACTTCTCCTAAAAATCATTTTACATTTCAATATCTTGTTTGTATCTAGTGAATCCTTTGGGCTTTCACCGCAGCTTGGATCCCTCTGGTCTTCCAATGGATTCGGTAGGGATATAAAGAATGTCATCCAGAATCTGCTACGGGGTCACAATGTTGTTTATATCCCGGGGACTCCCTTGGGATGAATCCCGTTGATCTTCAGCTCTTCCCAAAAGTGTTGGTTGGGTCGAGATCTGGGGACGGTGGGGACAATCCAGTTTCTCTACTCATCCATTTCTTCTCCAATCCCAACATTTGCCTTGGGTCAATAGTCACACTGAGAGAACAAAGTCGCTCTTTACGTACACATTAGTAATGGAGTAAATTGTAGGATTCACCCCCAGAGCTCACAGAATCGATCCCACACGATGGTCAAGTATCCAAAAGCCTTCATTGTGAAACATCCCCATATCATCAGCTTCCTCAACAGAACAAGACACCAACCTTTATCCAATCATACGCCCTTATCACTATTCTCCAGACTCGATAGCGCACCAATCAGAGTCCAGTCGATTGACTTTCAATCGTTGCCCCGTTTCTGTTTGCAGTTTTGGATTATATTGAACCTGGGTGATGACGCTCCTTACGCTGATTGAATGGAAGTTGGTTCATTGATGACTTGTGTAACACGGCACACGGGGTGCTTGTAGTATGGACATGTGTATATCATGAAGCTCTGAGCTCTCCACTGCCAGGATCTGGAGCTTGTGATGAGAGACTTGTAGACTCTGCTGTCTCATGGATGTCCATATTCTTGGTTTTGGGATGGATTTATTTCCTTATTCCTCCAGCGGTATGACCTCACGTGACGCAGTTGGTAATTTCTAGAAACCTTAGGATGAGCTGGAAAATTGCAGATTCTCTTCTCTTGGGAAATCTTCTGGATGTTGCTCCTGGATTCCAACCAGTGACCTCTCCCCTGGAGAATCTACCTGATAAACACCCTTGAGCTATGGGGAGTGTGAGGACCGGTTTGTACATTGGATTGTAGATAGCCACATTTCTCCAGCGCTCATGCGTAAAAGAACTTTGATTTAAGACGTCTTTTTCAGCTGTATATGCCCCTAATTTATTGTATACTTACGAAAGCCAACACAGTCTGGGGGTTCTACCATCCCCCAACCAACCCCTCAGAGATTTTAGTCATGTATTCCCAGGTCAGATGCTTGTTAGTGCGTCCGTGGACTGTAAGTAGAGGTATAGGTAAAATTCCGTGAAACTGGCCCATAACTCCACCTAAGGGCATGAGTTGGAAGATTAGTTTTTATGGGGATTGGGGGATGGTAGCTGTGTGTATAAAGCAACATTATAGATTGTATATTGTTAGATTAATTTAAACAACAAAATGATGAACCTTTCCCTGCGGATGTTTATCACCCCCACACAAGAGTCATGAAGCCATGGGGGGACAACACAAAGCCATTGACACACCCCTAAAAATAACCATGAGAATGAAACCTTAATGTACTCTGGGCCTAGACTAGCCCCGCCACATGCTCTTGAATTGGTGAGGAGGTAGACGCGTGTTACATAGATTGTATAGAATAGCAATCACCCTGATTATTCTCGGTCAAACCTCAGCCACTTCTAGGGAAACATTTTGGAGGCTGTGCCTGTAATTATCTCCTCTGTATACTGGATATGAAACACGGAGCATAAAAGTAATATACCCTGGACGTGACCTGGGCTTGAACCCATTGCTGAAGCAGGGATGTTGTTACTTTGTTTAAGTTTCATCAGTGTAGTGGTTTCGGGGGTTTGTGTTTGCAGGGGGAATTGGTTTCTAATGTCCATTTGGGGTCACATACAAATAACCCTGCATAGCTTGAGGTTTGTGGCCGCACCCCACTTTCGGTGGGTCACTGTGTCCTGACTATCACATCTGAGAGATACAGCAGGGATCATGTCTCCATATCTAAGTCACACCCAGAGATTGCAGTCACAACTTATCATCCTATATCCTCAGCTATATAATGGAGCTGGTGGTCACTGTGTTCCTGACATCATCAAGCTAGAGATACGCCATTTAATCATGTCTCAATCTAAATCACACCCAGAGCTGCAGTCACCACTTAGTCATCCTATTACTCCAGCTTATATAATGGAGCTCGGTGTCACTGTGTCCTGACTTCATCACCATCTAGCAGATTACAGCCGTTACATCATGTCTCATACTCTAATCACACCCAGAGCTGCAGTCACACTATCATCCCTATCTTAGAGTATTTATATAATGGAGCGTGTCATGTTTGTCAGTGTGTCCTGACTTCCTCAATCTAGAGATACAGCCGAGTTTACAATATGTCTCATACTCTAATACAAACCCAGAGCGCAGTCACACTTATGCATCCTATATTCTCAGCTTTAATAAGAAGCGGTGTGTCACTTGTGTCTGACCTCATCACCTCTAGAGATACAGAGTTACATCATGTCGTCATACTCTAATCAACCCAGCGCTGCAGACACAATAATCTCATATATGAGCTTTATATTAATGGAAAGTTTGTGTCACCGGTGTCATGACTCAATCTACGATCTACGAGAGCATTATCATCAGGCCTCTCATACTCTAATCCCACCCAGAGCGCAGTCACAACTATACTCTCATAGATCTAAGCTTTATATAATGGAGCGGTTGTCAATGGTCATGACTCATCACATCTAGAGATACAGCAGTACACTCGTCTCATACTCATATCACACCCAGCAGTGCAGTCACACTTATCATCCTAATCTCAGCTTTATGAGAATGGGCGGTAGTCACTGTGTCGACCTCATCACATCTAGAGAGTACACAGCAGACATCATTGTTTCTCATATCTCTATATCACACCCAGAGCTGCAGTCACATGATTCCTCCTATATCTCAGCTTTATATAATGGAGCGGGTCACTGTGTCCATGGGACCTCATCACAATCTGAGATACAGCAGTTATCTATGTCTCATACATCTAATGCACACCCAGAGCTGCAGTCACACTTTCTCCTATACTCAGCTTTGATATAAATGGAGCGGTGTCACGTGTCCGACCATCACAACATCTAGAGATACAGCAGTGTAATCATGTCTCATATCTAGATCACAACCCGAGCTGCAGTCACACTTATCATCCTATATTCAGCTTATATACATGAATGGCAGCGGTCTGTCACGTGTCCTGAGAACCTCATCACATTCTAGAGCTACAGACAGTATCATCAGTGTCTCTTACTCTAATGAGCCGACACCCAGAGCTTGCAGCACACTTATCTCGCTGAGATGCTCAGCTGTTTGATAAATGGAGCAGGTGTCACCGTGTGCCTGACTGACCATCACACATCTAGAGATACAGCCGTTACTCAGGCTTTCATACTCTAATCAACCCAGGCTGCCAAGTCCAGTTAATCATCCTATATTCAGCTTATAATAGACGGAGGTTGCACTGTGTCCTGACTCATCACATCTAGAGACTACAGCAGTACATCAGGTCTCTACTCTAATCCACCCAGAGCTGCAAGTCCAGTCACTTATCTCCTATCTATATGCAGATTTATATAATGGAAGCGGTGGTGATGCAGATGTCCTGACATCTCACAATCTAGAGATTACAGCAGTTACATCAGTCTCTCTCTATCACACCCAGAGCTGCAAGTCACACTACTATCCTGTATATCTCAGCTTTATACTAATGGACGGGTTCCTGGTGTCCACCTGTGTCTGACCTCCATCAATATTAGGATACAGCATTACAATCATGTTATGACCTCATCACACCAGAGCTGCAGTACAACTTATTCATCTATATCGTCAGCTTTATATGAATGGAAGCAGGGTGTGTTATGTCACTGTGTCTGCCTCATCACATCTAGAGATCAGCAGTATAAATCATTCTCATACTCATCCACTCCCAGAGCTTGCAGTCACACTTCATCCTAATTTCAGCTTTATATAATGGAGCGGTATACTGTGTCTGACACCTCACACATCTAGAAGATACAGGCAGTTACTCAGTGTCTTCATACGTCTAATCAACACCAGAGCTGCGTCACATAATTCATCTATACTCAGTCTTTATATAATGGAGCGGTGGTGGCACTGTGTCCTGCACCTGATCACAATCGGAGAGGTACAGCGGTTACATCAATGTTCATACTCTAACAACACCCAGAGCGCTGCAGTCACCACTATCTCCTATATCTCCGCTTTATATAATGGAGACGGTTGTCACGTGTCCTGACTCATACACTAGAGAACGAGCAGTTACAATCATGTCTCGTACCTAATCACAACCGAGCATGCAAGTCACACTAATCACCTATATCTCAGCTTTATATAATGAGGGTTCACTGTGTCCTGACCTCATACATTAGAGATACAGCAAGTATATCATGTCTCTACTCTAATCACACCCAGAGACTTGCAGTCACACTTATCCTCCTATATCCAGCGGTTATATAATGGAGCGCGTGTGTCACGTGTCCTGACCTCATCACATCTAGATAACAGCAGTTAACATCATGTCTCATACTCAAATCACACCACAGAGCTGCACCAGAAGTTACGTTTTATATCAGAATCTAATCCTATATAATCACACAGTTATTGTCAGTCCACCCAAATCTGCACTGTTAGATATTGGAGCAGTCACAGGTAGAATGTAAGTAAAAATTGTAAGAAAAACATTCCATGATAGTAGAAAACCAATGATGAGGGGAGATATAGTAGAATACAATAACCAAAAAAAATGAACATCAGTGAATGGTTGCTGTTGGTGTATAACCCTGGTAGATATTTAGGTGAATAGCAGGGAAATGTGATTTAAACGAATTATAAAACCATTCCTCTTCCTGGACAAAAGTAAGGGTGGGCGCACTGCGGCGCTACCATTGTAGAAAAGGATAGGTGGGAAAGAGGCGTGTGAGACCAGAAAGGACATGACCAACATGACAACACATGGTGGGGTACAATCACATTATGATTGAGTCGAAGATGTTCCAAACCACAGGATGGGCCATTCTGGAGAAGCTGACCACAAGATCAGACATTATAGAGAAGCTGGAGCCAAGATGGCCACATCCTCAAGAAGTGACAGTGAGACCTGGCTATTCTGGCACCATTCTGGAGAAACTGACCACAGGATGGGCTAATCCGTAGAGTAGCTGCCCACTGGACTGGCCTGTTCTGGAGAAGCGTACACAGGGACTGGTATTCGGAGAACCACGCAAGGACTGGAGAGCCACAGGGCATGGCTATTCTGGAAAGCTCGCCACGGACTGCTATTCTGGAGAATGGACCAACTGATGGCTATTCTGGAGAAGCTGCCACCGCACTGGCTATTCGACGCTGCCGGGGGGGGACAGGGCATTCTGGAGAAGCTGACCACAGGACTGGCTATTCTGGAGAAGCTGACCACAGGACTGGCTATCTGAGAGAGCTGGCACTCTGACTGGTGATTCTGGAGAAAAGCGGCCACTGGACTGGTTATTCTGGAGAAGCTGACCAGGGACTGGCATCTGGACCAGTCCTTATCTGGAGAAACTGACACAGGACTGGTCTAATCCGGAGAGTAGCGGCCACGGACTGGCTGTCTGGAGAAGCTGTACACAGGATGGCTTATCTGGAGAAGCTGAAGAAGCTGACACAAGAGCAGAATTCTGGAAAAAGTGACTACGAGACTGCCATCCTCAAGACAGCTGACCATTGGACTGACTATTCTGGAGAAGGTGACCGCAGGACTGACTATTCTGGAGAAGCTGACCAGACTGGTTTCTAGAGGAACTGACCACGGGAGGCTATTCTGGAAGAAGCTGACCACAAGACTAGACATTCTGGAAGAAGCTGACCAAGATTAGACCATTCTGAGAGAAGCTGCCACATGAGCAGACATCTGGAAAAGCTGACTACAAGACTGGCCATCCTAAGAAAGCTGACCCGGAACGACTATTCTGGAGAAGCTGAACACAAGGACGCTATTCTGGAGAAGCTGACCAGCAGACTGACTATTGGAGAGCTGACACATTGATTTCTGAGAACTGACCATGGACTGAGCTATTCTGGAGAGCTGACCACAAGATTAGACATTTTGGAGAAGCTGACCACAAGATTAGACATTCTGGGAGCTGGAAGAAGTGCTATCAGGACTGGCTATTCTAGGAGAATGTAGACACAGAGGAGTGGCCATTAGAGGAATCCTAGCCATCACCACATAATAATAACATACAATCATCTTTACCAGTCTGGATTGAATGGGCCCAGGGCGACCAGAAAGATCCCAAGAAGTTTCTGTCCAAATCCATGGTGACCCGAATTACTGGGCCCTCTGGAACCTTGTGAGAAGCTGTCGTCCGTGGTGTGAGGTGTCAACCCAACTATATAGATAATGTAGTGTAGGGAGGCGGCTCCTCCTCACCTCATCAGGGATGACGGAGTTAATTAAGTATTTTACGCTTTCATGGGGGCCGACCAAAAATCGGTCTTTTAAAGGTGAGGATGAGCAGCTCAGAAAAACACCATCAGGCGCCTCCTGGCACAGAACGTGTGTAAAGCCGCCCGGGGCCCGCACTCAGGTCACCAACTGTCACGTCATTCAGAAAGGTTTGTTTTTAAATGAATTGTTTTGTAATTATATGTAAACATTAGGGGAAAGGAGAAATGTAACAGCCCGGAAATAGAAGAAGAATTTTATATTTATGTTTTTAAAAACAAATCTGGATCTGAAAAGTTACAAATTTTCCAACTTTTTAGGAGATGTGGAACCGATATTCAAAAGAATCAAATACCTAAGGTCAGACATGGGGAACTCTAGTGTCTGGAGGTCAGTACAAATTTCTTTGGTTTTTAAGTTAAATTTGAGTGGGTGCCACCTTCCCCATTGGTCAAAGGAGGTCCCTCCCCCTTTCCCCTCTGGGAATAATCGTTTGTATATTTTGATACCTGACATGTTCATATTTTTACTTTATTTTTATACCAGTTTTAGGGTAAAGGGGGAGTTTAATTATTTTTTAATTTTTAAAATTTCTTTTTACATTGTTTTTTTAACTGTGTTTCAGGTCCCCTAGTGTTTTTTAACCTGAGGGGGTCTGACTGCTCCTAGCATGTATATTATCCAGCTGTACTGCAGTATATGGGGATGTTAGTGCTGATCTGTTACCATCTGTCAGAGGCTGAGTGACATCTGACTGTCATAGCAACTAATCCCACCCCCAATGACCTCACAGGAAGCGCCAATCGTGTCCAACATGGTGGCACCAGCAATGGCGGGTGTTGGCAGTGAGTGTTTGCCGCACAGTGCAGCCTGTGAGCCCCCTCCATGCACCGCTTACAGCAAGAGGCAGTAATAGCAGCGCGGAGATGAGAAATGTACCCACTATAATAATAATAATTCTTTATTTATATAGCGCACACAGATTACGCAGCGCTGCACTGAGCCGCCAAAGCGGGCCCTGCCCCATGGGGCTCACAATCTAATCAACCCACCAGTATGTTTGAGAGTGTGGGAGGAAACTGGAGGACCTGATGGAAACCCACATAAACACGGAGAGAACATACAATCTCTTTGCAGATGTTTACTTGGATGGGACTGGAACTCAGGACCCCAGCGCTGCAAGGCTGTAGTGCTAACCACTGAGCCACCGTGTTGCAAGCCTGTAGTGCTAACCACTGAGCCACCGTGTTGCAAGCCTGTAGTGCTAACCACTGAGCCACCGTGTTGCAAGGCTGTAGTGCTAAGCACTGAGCTACGTGCTACAAGGCTGTAGCTCTAACCACTGAGCCATCGTGCTCCGTTGCTGTGCTGCTAACCACTGAGCCACCGTGCCCTGAGAAGGTGGATTACTAGAGTTGCCTTTACCAGCTGCTGCACATATAAAGATGTCATGTAAGTGAAGCAGCGCGCACCATTACCCTGGGGTGAGCGTCACCCGGTGCAGCGTTGGCCCAGATTCAGCAGGAGGCGCATTTACATATCACTCCTAAAAATTCCATTTGACACAAAAGGTAAGAAGAAACGTCGTGTAGACAAGGAACGTGACACATAAATGGGGCCCCGCCCAGATGACATCGCGCTCTAATAACTTCATTAGATGAAGCAACGATCTGCAGGACTCGGGACACCCCTCCCTCCCTCGGAGAAGACTCTGCAGACTATTACTGTATCTCAAATGACATTAATATTACGGTGAAGAAGATTTAATAAAATGGTTCAAGTAAATGAGACAAGAACAAATGGAATCCAGAAAACATAGAAAACTAGAAGAGGTCCTGAAATCCCAGGGTCTTGTGTCATGTGATGAGTTAGCGCCGGGCTGGGGTGCAGTGAGATACGAGGGGG
The DNA here is from genome assembly GCA_019512145.1 of Engystomops pustulosus. NCBI lineage: Eukaryota > Metazoa > Chordata > Amphibia > Anura > Leptodactylidae > Engystomops > Engystomops pustulosus. The sequence continues at coordinate 35,261 of WNYA01001206.1, forward strand.
TGACCCCAGGCTGAGCCGCTCTCCTTCCATGGGAGGCAGTGCAGAATCTACATATTAGTGTCTGGTTTATCTTTATACGATTGATAATAACCTTTATTGCAATCAATCCGCGTCATGCAGACAGTGTCACAGCGCAGCGACCATGTTCCAGCAAACAATAAGAAGATTCTATCAGAGCAGGACACAATACTTCACTTACTGATCCCGACTTCTTCCCCTCCACATCTTCATTCAGACCCTGCACGTTCATCCTCCATGTCTCAGCCTCCTCTCCAGCCCCGGACGTGGCACGTGGTCACGTTACACACCGTCCTCTTATCTCATTAGTGTAACTGTGATCAGTGCTGCAGATTCTTCTCTTGTAGCTGTTCTCATTGTTACTGTTTTTCTCCTAAAAATCTGTTTCTAATATCTTGTTTGTATCTAGTGAATCCTTTGGCTTTCACCGCAGCTTGGATCCCTCTGGTCTTCCTGTGGATTCAGGTATAACAATGTCTCATCCAGAATCTGCTCCGGGGTCACAATGTTGGTTTATATCCCGGGGACTCACTTGGGGATGAATCCAGTTGTATCTTCAGCTCTTCCCACAAGTGTTGGATTGGGTCGAGATCTGGGGACGGTGGGGACAATCCAGTTCCTCTACTTCATCCATTTCTTCTCCAATCCCAACATTTGCCTTGGGTCATAGTCACACTGGAGAACAAAGTCGCTCTTTACGTACACATAGTACTGGAGTAACTCATCCTGTAGGATTCACCCTCAGAGCTCAGCATCGATCACCATCGATGGTCAAGTATCCAAAGCCTTTCATTGTGAAACATCCCCATATCATCAGCTTCCTCCACCAGACAAGACACAACCTTTATCCATCCATACCTGCCCTTCTCACATTATTCTCCAGACTCATGCTCACCTATCAGAGTCCAGTCGATTGACTTTCAACTCGTTGCCCCGTTTTCTGTTTTGCAGTTTTTGGATTATATTGTAACCTGGGGCTGACGCTCCTTACGCTGATATGGAAGTTGCGGTTTCATTGATGACTTGTGTACGCGTCCCGGTGCTTGTATGGACATGTGTCATCTCATGAAGCTCCTGAGCTCCTGCACTGCCAGGACTCATGGAGCTTGTGATGAGCGACTTGTCGACTCTGCTGTCTCATCTGGATGTCCATCTCTTGGTTTTGGGATGGACTTTATTCCTTATTCCTCCAGCTGTCATGACGTCACGTGACGCAGTTTGGTAATTTCTAGAAACCTTTATGGATGAGCTGGAAAATTGCAGATTCTCTTCTCTTGGGAAATCTTCTGGATGTTGCTCCTGGATTCCAACCAGTGACCTCTCCCCTGGAGAATCTACCTGATAACACCCTGAGCTATGGGAGTGTGAGACAGGGCGTCATTTGTATTGTAGATAGACACATTTCCTCCAGCGCTCATGCGTAAGAACTTTGATTTTGAAGACGTCTTTTTCAAGCTGTATATTGCCACTATTTTAAGATTGATATACATTACGAAGCCAACACAGTCTGGGGGTTCTACCACTTCCCCCAACCAACCCCTTCAGAGCATTTTACTAGTCAGTGTCTCCCAGTGTATCCTGCTTGTTCAGTGTCTGGGGACTGTAATTAGAGGTATAAAATCCTGAAACTGGCCATAACTCCACCTAAGGGCTCGGCGCATCCTTGTTGAAGATTTAGTTTTTTGTAGGATTGGGGAGGTAGCTCTGTTGTATAAAGCAACATTATAGATTTTATATTGATTAGATTAATTTAAACAAAAAAATGATGAACCTTTCCCTGCGGATGTCATTATCACCCCCACACTAAGAGTCATGAGCCATGGGGGACAACCCACAGCCATTGACCACCCCTCCAAAAATAACCTGATGCAATGAAACCTTAATGTACTACATTGCGCCTATACCTAGCCCCGCCCACATGACTCTAATGGTGGTGCAGCGTAGACGCATGTTACATAGATGTATAAGAATAGCATCACCCTGATATTCTCCGGTCACACCTCAGCCACTTCTAGGAAACATTTTGGAGGCTGTGCCTGTAATTTATCAGGAGCTGAGAGATTCTCTCCCTCTGTATATTCCTGGCATCATGAAAACACGGAGCATAAAACGTAATTATACCCTGGACGTGACCTGATGCTTGAACCCATTGCTACAGCAGGGATGTTGTTACTTTGTTACATTGTTTCTCCATCAGTGTAGTGGTTTCGGGGGTTTGTGTTTTGCAGGGGGAATTGTGTTCTCTAATGTCCATTTTTGGGGTACAAATAACTTGCATACTGAGGTTGGGGTAACGTCTGCACAAGGCACGAGGCTGCACCGACAGATCCGAAAAGAAGCAAAAAAATCCTGCACAGTGGATGGAATAGGATGAAATAGTGCACACCCGGCTTGGAGGGTGACGGAAAAACCTACAGGGAAGTCATAGGCAAATTTGTGGAATGGAGCGAAGGTAACAACCTCCTACTAAAGGTAGAAAAAAATGGCCGTAGAGGAAACAAAAAGCTCTTAATCAGAGAGATCCGCACAATGGCTTACACAGACATGAAATCAAACAATTGCAGAACTTGGGGGTCATTTACTAAGGGCCTGATTCGTGTTTTTACGTCGGGTTACCCGAATATTTCCGGTTTGCAGCAATTTTCCCTGAATTGCACACGATCGGATTGTGGTGCGTCGGCGCCAGCTTTCAAGTGACAGAAATCGGAGGGCCTGTTTGGATAGGACAGTGTGGGCAACGTGGACAGTGTTTCAGGAACGCACCGTTCCCTTCATCGGGTTCATGTTACAGCGTCTTACAGTAGGTGATCGGCCGGGTCTTTAAGTCGTGAATACAACTACGTTTAACAAAGAAATGTCTTCGAATCGTAAGTTAGTTCCGATGTTACACCGACCTCGGTGAAGAATATATCTGGAGCGTTGTGTGGAGCAAACAGCCCTCCACTGCCTCTAACCACTGTTGTACCTTAGTCCCTTCTTCAGCAAGGTCCGCAACGAGGGACCAGTGTGGGGGATTAATGTCTGGTGTGGGGGCTGAGTGACCTGTGCGGGGGGATAGATGTCCAGTGTTATTTATCTTCTGTGCACTTGGGACATGTCCTCACACTGCTTTGCACTGTGCATTCTACCTACAGCTGCTCTGTTGCCTCTCCCCTCTGCTCTGTGGTAAAGCTGTAGAAGGCTTCTAATGGAATCCTACCAAAATCAGAGCAGAGGTGCAACAGCTCCATTGTAGGGAGCACAGAGCACAGCAGTGTGAGGACAGTGACCTTGGAGAAGCTAAAACTCTGGAACATAAATCCATATATCACAGTCCTGCTGCTACTAACAACATACACAACGCTCTGATTTCACATCTTCAACACTGGCTGCAGAGAGCACAGAGCACAGCAGTGTGAGGACATGTTCACATCATACACATCTCTCCAGGGACAATACATAACACTGGCTGCAGAGAGCACAGAGCACAGCAGTGTGAGGCCTGATTACACATCTCTCCAGGGACAATACATAACACTGGCTGCAGAGAGCACAGAGCACAGCAGTGTGAGGTCTGATTACACATCTCTCCAGGGACATCTTGTACATAGGGGGCATATTATGCAGTTCTTTCTTGTACATCGGGGGCAGTAGTAGCATTATAGTCTTGTACATAGGGGCATTATTAAGGCAGTTTATTCTTGTACATAGGGGCATATGATACAGTTATATCTTGTACATAGGGGCATTATTATAGCAGTTAATTCGTGTACATCGGGGGCAGATTAAGTCGTTATATTCTTGTCATAGGGGCCGTATTAGTAAGTTATATTCATGTGTACAGGGGGCAGTTTATAGTAGTTATATTCTTGTACATAGGGTGCATCTTATATAGTTATATTCTTGTACATAGGGGGCAGTCTTACAGTAATTATATTATTCCGTACATAGGGCATATTATATATGTATATTCCTGTACATGGCAGTATTATAGTAGTTATGGTCTTGTACATACGGGCAGTATTATGTAGTTATATTCTTGTACATAGGGGCAGTATTATATTAGTTATATTCTTGTACATAGCGGGCAGTATTATGTAGTTATATTATTGTACATAGCGGGCAGTATTATAGTAGTTATATTCTTGTACTAGGGGGCATGTATTATAGTAGTTTTATATCTTGTACATAGCGGCAGTATTATCGTAGTTATATTCTGTACATCGGGGGCAGTATTATAGGAGTATATTCTTGTACCTATTGGCATATTATAGGAGTTATATCCTTGTACAGTCGTGAGGGGGCATGATATCTAGTAGTTTATATTCCTGTATAGGGCAGTATTATAGGAGTTATATTCCTTTGTACATAGGGGCAGTATTAGAGTAGTTTACCTAGGGGGCAGTATTATAGTAGTTATATTCTTGGACATAGGGGGGGGGGCAGTATTATGTATTTATATTCTTGTACATAGGGCAGTATTTGTATTATTATTCCTGTACATATGGGGCCGTATTATAGGAGTTATTTATTCTTGTCCATAGGGGGGCATATTATAGGAGTTATATTCCTGTACATAGGGGGGCAGTATTATAGTGAGTTTATAATGCCTGTACATAGGGGGCAGTATTAAGTAGTTAATGTCTTGTACATAGGAGCAGTATTATAGTATAATTTCTTGTACCAAGGGCTATTATAGACGATATGTAGTCGAGTAGAAACTTGCATACAACAGCTGATTAAGTTTGATAATTACTTCACACATTTAATGTTCTTAGATTTGCCATATCATTCCCCCCCCCCCTTGGGTCATACATGTAAATTACAGGTAGAGAGAACACAGAATGGACCTATACCGTAATATAAGATTTGTGTAATTTTCATTATACTAAATCCTCATCCGATAATAAACGCACCAGAGAAATTTTGGAGTTTTTGCTGTAGTGTTAGGCCATTTACTCTCCTTCCATCACACAATATCTGATTGATTTCTCCGGGTATAAAGATGACTTGTTAATAGAAATTCTCCTAAATCTCCCACTTTGTGCTGCGGTTGTTCTATAACTACATTGAGCCACCATCATAGGGTGGCACATCGGCAGCATCACAGCAGGACGTATTTTTCTTCTCCTAGGACCTGCCAATCTGCACAATGAGCAGAGAAAAATATGGTCCAGCACACATGAGCGGGGGAGGCAGGATCCTCGGCCGCCCGCCGCTTCGCCTTCATGAATCGCATCCAGATGTTTATCATTGCTGCTCCTGCTCGGTGCGAAGCTCAAAAGATTGTTCTACTAAGATCTTGAGGATGTGACCGGCTACAGCTTGTTAGGAACATGAAGGTACTGGATCAATAGGAACAAAGAAAAGATCAAACTGGGGAAGGCGCGGCTTACACCGGACCCCTCATCCAAAAGGAATCTGCAGCTGGGGACCGGTAAAGTAATTTTGTTACAATTTAAGTCAACTGTACCTTTACTGTGATGAAGACCCCAACCACCCAAAAAAATTAATATCTCCGGAGCCATTACATAACAGAGGATAAAGTGCACCCCAAGATGTGATCACATACAGGCACACAACACCGCCTAGGGAGCTCTCCCATTACACAAAGTATAATAGGGAACTTTATAAAAATGGATACGATTATATTAAGTGGCTAAATTGTTGTAATAGAGTGAACTTGAGGTTTCTCCAATCCCATCCAGTGGCACCAAAGATTTAAAACTTGGATTTTTAGTGATACCAAATAAAAAAAATCCTTTGGTCTCAAATCAGATTTTTCGGGACTTAAAAATGTCTCCTTTTGCCTAGGATGTCATTTCATCAGCCTATGCAAGAGTTGCGATGAGCTGCAATACCATGGCAGCCACGATACACGGTATGGGCGTCTGTTCTGGATGCACTTTTAGTGAGCACAAGTGTTCTGCTTCTTGCAGTCCCACACAGATATCAGTGAGGCTGCCCTGTAGACCAATAACGAAAAACCCCATCTCTGGAATATCCCTTAAAGTTTAACACTAGAGCATGAGATGTATCCAATATTTTACGCGATGCAATATGATTTCATCACTTCCCCTGACAGTAATATGGCATCAGCGGATGCCAGGACACCACACGATCACCACTTGGACGACCAGAAATACAGATCCATTCGATGGCGGTACCGATCACAGTATCGGCGACATGACATTGGAGGCCGCCTACAATAAGACCTTCCCCTTTTAAATGGGCACAGAGACAAGTCACCCCCACTTCCTCCGCACTCATGTCCCGATGACTAGGATCCGCCGCCACAATCCCATCTCTTTAATTTACTCTAAGCAAAATCTTATCGTCCTCGTTTCAGGCTCTGCCGCTTTATTACAAAGAACCAAATAAAATTACAGAAAATTTACAAGAAAAATGTGCAAAAAGCAGAATCCGTAATAGATTAACCCAATGGAACAGTATTTTAAAGATCCGGAGTTCCGCGAGCACGCGAGGTCACAGCAGTGGCTGGCCCCTCCACTAACAGAACGGTAATTCATAGCCGGCTACGACAATAATTAACAGTTTTGCTGCAGGAAACGTGCAGACTTTCTTTTTTTAGTATCAGCAGGACCTGTGAATTATGGATTTAATATTCCGGATATTGACTTCCACTATGGGAGCGTCCTCACACTGGCTGTGCTCTGAGGGGCCATCATTTTGGGTATTCCTTTCCATGTTTTAGAATGGAATGAAGACTCTGGCATCCATACCTGCCTAACAAAAAAAACAAAAAAAAACATAGAATAGATCACTGCCTGTACAATCTGGTTGTTTCACTAGTCCCATCCCAATATGTGCTGGGGCTTGCCTACATCCCCGATTCATTTCCTCTGAAATCCTTGGGATCTTTCTCTTCTGTTGGGATCTTTGATCTCAATGGGGACCCGTCTATTGTGTAATGTGAGGACGCAGGAAATCCCTATCTCTGCCACTGCTCATCATCAGGCCTGAAGTGGAAGATCTAGTAGGATTTGATGCTGTGCTGATGCTCATGCAATTGTTATCAGATCTCTGCAATCTAGGCAAAGCTTATCAGGCAGCAAGGAAGGGCGCACCACAGATCTTTGGGATCTCACACTCTGCTCTCATATGATGTACATACAATCTGAATGGATGGAAATTAGTTTTTTTTTCATAATTAAATCAATGGATGACCGCCCACAGGCACTTGGACAAAAGCTACAATCCTGGAATATAAATCCATCTTTCACCAGTTCTGCGGTTACTAACACCACACACAAGGTCTGACCCTCACCTCTCGCCAGTGATAATACCACCTGGCATGTCTGCATTGTCACGCTTCTGGATAGTTTCCCTCTATATATGACACAAACCATAATCTCTGTATAATACATCAGTGAGATTTTTTGCCTAAACCCAGTAAGCACAATAGATGCGTGATGGAGACATGGCGAGGACACCCCCGGCAGGTGCATGTTGGCAGAGCCCCTGCCTCGTTTGCATGATCCCACTAATCATGCCCTCCGTCATACCCTAGCGCTTCTGGCAGGAGATGTGGAAGCGCGGCGTCCTCCCCGGGGCGATGATTCGCCATGTACTGAGCTCGGGTGCAGCGTCTATTCCCCATATGTTACGCGGGACGCATTAGAGCAGATAATAAATATCCCCTGGGCGCCTGCGAGGAAGACCACCTGGAAATTCCACACTCACTAGACGACCTCGGTCCTAGAATACCGGAGTGGTACAGAGGTGAGGTCCAGAGGTACACTAATTGGCCATGTATCGGGCTCTGTCCTCTACAAGACATGTTACATACTTGTTAATTAGGTTGTGTAATGGGGTAAATGTTTGGCACATCTCGACCTCATGCTACAGGCTATTAAATCATCATCCACGCTCACATTCATCCTCCGGGGGCGAGTTTTCGTAACCACTTCCTGTCTATCCAATTCACGTGGAACAGAAATGAACTGCACCAAGTCCGCAAGTGATGGGTTGTGCTGCATGATGGGGACCAACACACTGCATCTCCACATTAAGGAGCGTAAAATCACATGGTCACAAGTGGCCGGTTCATGAAGTCATGAAACAATGGTCCCCATTAGGTTTCACTACATACATTTTGTATGAAAGATAGGACCCCACAATATATAGGGGGCCCGCCCTTTAAAAATATCCATGGACTTTCCCCCTAAACATATGAAGTCTCATTTTAGTTGTCTCCAGGCACGCAAGAAGCTGAGGTGGGGTAGTTGGGGGGGGGGGGGGGGGGGGGGGCTAGAAGCATGTAGCATGCAGAAGCTACAAACCTGATATAACTCCATATATCACAGTCCTGCTGTTACGAACCTACATGTTAAAAAAAAAAAACACACACCCACATGCCCTCAGAGCAGTTACAATCCTGGAATGTAAATCCATTTTTCACAGTCTTGCTGCTAATAGCATACACAAATATATTACAAATCTCCCTAGAGGATTCCAAACACTGGCTACAGAGAGCACAGAGCACAGCAGTGTGAGGCCTGATTACACATCTCTCCAGGGACAATACATAACACTGGCTGCAGAGAGCACAGAGCACAGCAGTGTGAGGTCTGATTACACATCTCTCCAGGGACAATACATAACACTGTCTGCAGAGATCACAGCAGTGTGAGGTCTGATTACACATCTCTCCAGGAACAATACATAACACTGGCTGCAGAGAGCACAGAGCACAGCAGTGTGAGGTCTGATTACACATCTCTCCTTGGACAATACATAACACTGGCTGCAGAGAGCACAGAGCACAGCAGTGTGAGGTTTGATTACACATTTCTCCAGGGACAATACCTACCACTGGCTGCATAGAGCACAGAGCACAGCAGTGTGAGGTTTGATTACACATTTCTCCAGGGACAATACATAACACTGGCTGCTGGATCTACACTAATATTTCTGTCCTGCTCTACTGATTTAACCCCTGGGGTTCTCTTCAGACTGATACAGGGAGGAAGAGGCGACTTCCTGTTTACCTTCATATTTTGGGTGTAGCTTCCCCTGAGCTCAGGTTGGTGGAGCTGTATGAAGTAGGTCAGTGACTCCTGGGTATTTCTATCTTTAGAACAACCTGCAGAATTATCTGACAACTGATGAGTGATAAGAAGGTGTGGGGCCGATGACTGGAGGCTGCCGCCACGCTACACATGTAGGGCAGGAGCCCCGTCTGACCCCTGACCTTGAAGGAATCCTGTACATCAAATGTGTCCAATTAAACTACATGAAGAAAAGACGAGATCATAATCACGTGAACAATGTGACATATAACATATAATACACCTGCGGCTCTCATTACACAAAATATTACATATCAGGCAAGACACAGGCATTGGGTGCAGCTCCGGCTGTGACTGGAGTACATTGATTCGCTCCAAGCTAATAAGTTGTCAGGACTGACCCAAAGTCATCTCCATCACAACAAGAAAAATCAAGAGGGGAAACAAAATGTACAAGGTGGGAAAAATTATATCCAATAGGACACAATATACTCCAATCACATCAGGAGCTGCATTTAATATTCTATAGCTACCCTGCCATTACTCATGTCTATTCGGAAACTACATCCCCCACAATGCCGTGCAGCTGAGAGCAGTGCAACATGGGACAAAGACGTTTACAGGATTATAAATCGATGGAAGTCAACATGGTGCAAGTAGGATTTTGACTGCAGCTCTGGGTGTGACAGGAGTAGAACACATAATGGGACAAAGCAGAATCAGCACAAAGCAAAGAATCTGCAATATCCAGCAAAATGCTGAGTAACAGCACAAAGAGACAAGAACAGTCACCAGCAGCTCAGAGATGCTTCATAGAGTGCAACCCCCGCGCTCCACAAGGAAGACCTCCAGCGCCACAGCCTCAGGTCACATCTCTACACCGAGCTCCATTACTACAGGATTGTCTGTGACTGCCGCCACACCTACAGCTCAACAAAAAGAGGCGACTCAGGCAATAATTCCTCTACATGATTCACAAACTGCATCGAAATCTACATCCAAAAGTCATCAACAGTCACCCATCACCCCAATAATAGATCATATATAATGTACAAGAACATTGTGTATTATACTCCAGAGCTGCACTGGGGTATAATACAGGATGTAACTCAGGATCAGTACAGGATAAGCAATGTGCAGTCACTATACACATATATATCCTTTATTCTACTCCAGAGCTGCACTCACTATTCTGCTGCTTGTGCAAGCACTGTACATACATGACAAGCAGCAGAATAGCGAGTGCAGCTCTGGAGTATAATACAGGATGTAACACAGGATCAGTACAGGATAAGTAATGGTTTTCGGAATTCATCCAGGCCTTGTCGGTCACTTCACGTGGGACGCTGGATGAGAAGCTGAGATGTGAGTGATCTCCATTGTGTCTGCTGAATTATTCATTGTATTATAAGCAGGAGATGTACACAGGGAAAGCATCATTACTCCAAAGGCTCAGGACACTGTATCACACAGGATAGGATTAGATACACCGCCCAGCAGACGGTATCACACAGGATGGGCTTCGATGCACAGCAGACGGTATCAACAGGAGGGATTTAGATCCACTCGCCCCAAGACAGTATACACCAGGAGGATTAGAGATACCAGCTCAGCAGATGTTTATCACCATGAGGGATTAGATACACATCTCAGCAGACAGTATCACACAGGAGAGTTATAGATACACAGTCGCAGTCAGTTATCACACAGGAATCGGCTAGATCCACAGCTCACAGACTGTATACACAGGATGGGGATTGTATCATCCAAGGAAGTACAACAGGGAGGAAGGATTAGATACACAGCCTCAGCAGACAGTATCACACCAGGATAGGATTAGCATCACACTCAGGCAGAGACTGACACACACGATTTAGTAGGATAGATACACAGCTCAGCAGTAGTATCACACAGGAGAGGATAGATACACGCTCAGCAGACAGTATACACACAGGATAGGATTAGATACGATCTCAGCAGGCAGTATCACACAGGATAGGATTGATACACAGCTCAGAGCAGACAGTACACAGGATAGGATACATATACAGTCAGCAGACAGTATCACACAGGATAGGATTAGATACACAGCTCAGCAGTATCACACGGAGAGGATAGATTACACAGCTCAGGAGACCAGTATCACACAGGATAGGATTAGATACCAAGCTCAGCAGCCAGTCACACGGAGAGGATTAGATACACAGCTCAGCAGACAGTATACACAGGATGGGATTAGATACACAACTCAGACGACAGTATCACACAGGATAGGAATTAGATACACAGCTCAGCAGACAGTACGCACCAGGATGGATGTAGATAAACTCAGCAGTATCACACAGGAGAGAATTAGATACAGCTCAGCAAGACAGTATACACAGGATAGGATTAATACAGCTAGCCGGCAGTATCACACAGGACGAGGATATATAACAGCTCAGCAGACAGTATCACAAAGGATTGATTAAACCAGTCAGCAGCCGTATCACACGAGGATTAGATACACAGCTCAGCAACAGTATCACACAGGAGAGGAATTAGATACACTGCCTCAGCAGACAGTATCCACAGGATAGGATTAGATACCAGCCTCAGCAGACAGTTATCACACATAGGTAGATACACCAGCTCAAGACAGTATACACACGGGAGAGGATTAGATACACAGCTCAGCAGACAGTATCACACCAGGATGGATTAGATACAGCTCAGCGCCAGTATAACACAGGATAGGATTAATACAGCTTCAGCAGGCAGTATCACACAGGACAGGATTAGATACATTGTCCGTAGCCTTGATGTGATTATGATGATGGATCCTGTATTTATGATCTTTTTCCAGGGGCGTTTAAAGTTGTAGACTTGAAATGATGGGTACATGTCACCGGATGGATGTGGACATAGTGGATTGCAATCTATCAGATGGTGGTAAGATGTGGACGTGTATTCTGGGGTTGTCTGTGTTAAGATGATTGTAGAGTAGGACATTCCATGTGTTTCCTGCCCCATAGATTGGGTCCGATGAAGTGCGCTTAGGGAAGACAGATGTGCTGAAGTGCAGTACCACATACCTGCTCCCTGGGGGGGCGCTGTTGTTTATATGTGAGCAGCCATATTGACTGTATTTGGGTCTGATATGAATGTCGTCTGTTCTGGCAGGGAACACGGTTGAGCTTCCGGAGGAGGAGAACACCCCAGAGAAGAGAGTAGATCGGATTTTTGCCATGATGGACAAGGTGAGCGAAGTGGATGTGTCTTTTCCTCCTGGCAGATGTTACTGGATGTGATGGAACTGCTGTCATCTGCAGAGTTTTTCGTGTCAATGTGTCCTTACAGGAGGGTAATGATATTCTCGTCCCCTTTTCCAGAACTCGGATGGTAAACTCACCCTGAGGAGTTCAAGAAGGATCAAGCCGACCCCTCCATCGTGCAAGCGCTATCACTATACGGACGGGCTGGATAGGGACCGCCGACCCCACTGTGTGTGAGTGACGTATACATGACTGCGCCTCATCAGATCCGGTCTTCACTCCTGGCTGAACCTGGCACTGACCGGCATCTGAACTACGTGGCCTCCACCCAGTGTGAACAGAGCCTTGGTAGAGCACACAAATAAGCCTTTTATATTAAAGGTGATGATGCAAAAGCGCAGAATGAGGGTCCCCACTGACCAGGAGTAAGGAGATTCTCTTCCCTATGGAGAAGCTCCGGGAAGGGGGGGGGGGGCAGACACCCTCTATTATACACGGATAGGTTTCAGTATTCACCCCTTCACTTCATGCACTAGTTGGGACCCCCATTCTTGTTCCTGCAGGGGTCCCAGCGGTCATCCCTAATGATACTGGAGATATTGGGGAGAGGATGTGGTCCCATCCTATCCGCACACGTCTGCCTTGCCTACAGGCACCTAAGTAAGAATTTAGGTGCTAATTTCAGAGGAATAGTTTTCGCTGATGTCATCGGAGGTCTGGCAACAGGAATCTTAATGTGATAGAAGGAAATCCCCGCGATGTTCTGCCCCATGGGTCACATAAGTGTCCCTACACTGAACTGGAGAACAGGGATTACAACCCCCACCAGGGGGAGCCACAGGGAGCGGCAGATGCATTGGAAGGTTTATATAATTATTATGTAATAGAGATGATGGAGGGGAAGCGCAGCTACACTCTGACTACGGCACCCCAGCGAGGATGGAAGAAGGGGGGGGGGGATCCCGAGGGTGGAATGGGAGGGGGGGGGGGGGGAGTCCTAGGATAGGATGGGAGGGGGGGGGGAGGGGTCGGGGGGGGGGGGATAGGATAGGAGGGAGGTGGGGGGGGGGGACCGAGGATAGGACTTGGGAGGGGTGGGGGGGGCGCCGAGGATAGGATGGGAGTGGGGGGGGGGGGGGAAGAGGATGAGGATGGGAGGGGGGGGGGGGTCCGAGGATAGATGGGATGATGGGGGGGGGGTCCGAGGCGATGGATTAGAATGGTGGGGGGGGGGGGGTCCTGGGAGGAATGGGGATGGAGGAGGGGGGGGGGGGGGTCCTGAGGATGGAATGGAGATGAGGATGGGGGGGGGGGTCTGAGGATGGAATGGGAGGAGGGGGGGGGGGGGGGTCCTGAGATGGAAGGGGGGGGGGGGGGTCCTGAGGATGGAATGGGAGGGGGTTGTGAGGGTAAGGGGTGCAGTGCCATGACTGGAGATACAATTGTATAACTCTGTAATGTAGCAGTGGAATCTAGTGGCAGGAAACCTGTTCTAGACATTAGAACAATAACTGATCTCCTGTGTATGGGGGGCCCTGATTATCCCCCTTGTCAGGGCGCTGGGGTATGATTGATTTCCCAGAGATGAGCAGTGACCAGAATGTTCTGTGCTTCTCTGGGTTTGGATTTTCCCGTAGTCCAGATTTGTTCCTCCTCCTGATGTTATGGCTAATGTTTCTGTATTTTCTGGATCTTTTTCAGATGCCCTAGGTAATAGTATCTTTCCTGTGCCACCAGACCAATTCAGCAGCTTATGTCCCTCTTCTCAGTCACTCCCATACAGCCCAAGGATGAGGACGTCCATTGTGACATCGCGCCCCCTTCTTCCCTGCTCATGGGGGGCCGGCAGGCCGGGGGGCTACCCTGGTACTGGACATGCTTGGATTTTTACAGCGTCTCATTCCCTTCTTGCTGCTTCTTTTGTTATCGGAGAGGATTGCTTATTCACAAGGCAGAGCTAACCCCAGGACCCAGGGGGCTAGGGGGAGCCCCCCAGACCTTCACAAATCCTCAAACTGTCCCTTGTGTAGAGGATTGTCAGAGATCCCAGGCGAGGCCGTCCTACTCCTGCAGTATTCTGAGACTTGTGGAAGGACAGGATCGCTCCCACGCCATGCCTCAGGCTACATCATGCTGAATTGTGCTTTTTTTTTGTGAATAAGTGATTTTTTTATACATATCTATTGTATAGTATATCTTTTTTTAATTTATTTTTATGTAGTTGTTGTGTCACCTGCTTTGGACGCTTATTGGATGCAATTCACTTTTTTTCCGTTTTTTTTTTTTGGCATCTATGGTACATTTTTGCTTTTTTAACCTTCTACAGCAAATTGGGTTAACAAATAATGGTACCGAACCTGTTCTGAATCTGATCGTCTGCAAGTAAATTATTTTTTTTTTATTCTACAACAACTATTATATTTGGGGAGGAATAAATAAAGAAAGAAGCTTTACCTTTGTATTATGTGGGTACCTGTCAGTAGGTGTGATTTTGATTTATGCCGTGCTCTCTGCAGCCTGTATTTGGTATTGACCCTGGAGAGATGTGTAATCACACCTCACACTGCTGTGCTCTGTGCTCTCTGCAGCCAGTGTTATGTACTGTCCCTGGAGAGATTTGTAAATCAGACATCACACTGCTGTGCTTGTGCTCTACTGCAGCCAGTTTATGTACTGTCCCTGGAGAGATGTGTAATCATACCTCACACTGTGTGCTCTGTGCTCTCTGCAGGCCAGTGTTATGTATTGTCCCTGGAGAGATGTGTAATCACACCTCACACTGCTGTGCTCTGTGCTCTCTGCAGCCAGTGTTAGTTATGTCCCTGGAGCATGATGTGTAATCAGACCTCACACTGCTGTGTCTGGCTCTGCAGCCAGTGTTATGTACTGTCCTGGAGAGATGTGTAATCACACTCACACTGCGTGTCTCTGCAGCCAGTGTTATTGATTACTCCGGAGAGATGTGTAATCAGACCTCACACTGCTGTGCTCTGTGCTCTCTGCAGCCAGTGTTATGTATGTCCCTGGAGGGATGTGCAATCAGACCTCACACTGCGTGGCTTGCTCTCTGCAGCCAGTGTTATGTATTGTCTGGCGAGAGAGGTGTAATCAGACTCACACTGCTGTGCTCTGTGCTCTCTGCAGCCAGGTGTTATGTTTGTCACTGGAGAGATGTGTACTCAGACCTCACACTCTGTGCTCTGTGCTCTCTGCAGCCAGTGTTAGTTTGTCACTGGGAGATGTGTAATCAGACCTCACTGCTGCTCTGTGCTCTGCAGCCAGTGTTATGTATTGTCCTGGAGGGATGCTTTAATCATACCTCACCATGCTGTGCTCTGTGCTATCTGCCGCTGTATTGGTATTGACCTGGAGAGATGTGTTCAGAGTCATCACTCCGCTGTGCTCTGTGCACTCGACCAGCAGTGGTATATGTATTGATCCGGGAGAGAGGTGTGTAATCATACTCTCACACTGCTGTGCTCTGTGCACTCGTGCAGCCAGGTTATGTATTGTCCTGGAGAGATGAGTAACTCAGACTCTTACGCTGTGCTCTGTGCACTCTGCAGCCAGGTGTATGTATTGATGTCCGGGGGAGAGGTTGTGAGCCTGATTACACAATCTCTCCATGGACACTACATAACACTGGCTCAGCAACGAGAGCACAGATCACAGCAGTGTGAGGTCTATTACACATTCTCCCAGGACACTACTAACAGCTGCTGCCGGTGCCATAGCACAGCAGGTGGGAGGTCTGATTACCAGTCTTCATGGACACTACATAACAAGCACTGCCGAGAGGCACAAGCCAGAGCGGTGTGAGGTTGTTACACACTCTTCCAGGGACAAATACATACACTGGCTATAGCAGGCACAGCCGTGTGCAGGTCCTGATTACACATCTCTCATGGACACTCCTAACCTGGCTGCAGCGAGCACAGAGCCACGCAGTTGTGAGGTTGATTTACACATTTCTCCAGGGACAATACATAACACTGGCTGCAGAGCGCCGAGCCACACGCCGTTGTGAGGTCTGATTACAAATCTCTCCAGGGACAATCATAACACGGCTCTGCAGAGAGCACAGAGCCACAAGCAGTGTGAGGTCTGATTACACATTCTCCATGGACACTACATAACACTGGGCTGCAGAGT
>WNYA01001206.1:51794-81345 GCA_019512145.1 Engystomops pustulosus
TGTAAGTTAATGTCATGTATGTACACAGTGACTTCAAAACCAGCTAGCAGAAAGAGAATAGTGAGTGCAGCTCTGGAGTATAATACAGGATGTAACTCAGGATCAGTACAGATAAGTAATTTCATGTATGTACACAGTGACTGCACGCAGCAGAATAGTGAGTGCAGCTCTGGGATATAATACTGGATGTAACTCAGGATCAGTACAGGATCAAGTCAATGTCCATGTATGTAACACAGTGAATGCACCAGCAGATATAGTGAGTGCAGCTCTGAGATAATAAGGATGTAACTCAGGATCAGTACAGGATAAATGTCATGTATGTACACAGTAACTGACCAGCAGCAGAAAGTGAGTACAGCTCTGAGTTATAATACAGGATTGTAACTTCAGGATCAATACAGGATAAGTAATTTCATGTATGTACACAGTGACTGCACCAGCAGAATAGTGAGTGCAGCTCTGGGTAAAAGACTGGATGTAACTCCAGGATCAAGTTACAGGATAAAGTGATGTCATGTATGTTACACAGTTAGATGAGTGCAACCAGCAGCAATAGTGTAGTCGTCTCTGGGGGAATTACAGAGATTTTGTACACTCAGGATCATGTACAGGATAAGTAATGTTATGTATGTACACAGTGACTGCAG
Source organism: Engystomops pustulosus (assembly GCA_019512145.1). Taxonomy (NCBI): domain Eukaryota; kingdom Metazoa; phylum Chordata; class Amphibia; order Anura; family Leptodactylidae; genus Engystomops; species Engystomops pustulosus. The sequence goes on from WNYA01001206.1 coordinate 52,445, forward strand.
ACAGATGCAGAATAGTGAGTGCAGCTTGGAGTATAACTGGATGTAACCTCAGGGATTTCGAGTTACAGGTCAGAAATGTTGCATGTTATGTAGTACACCAGTGAACTGCCCCAGCAGCAGCACAGAATAGTGAGGCAGCTTGGGATATAATAACAGGGCCATTCTTTGTAAACTCAGGATAGTACAAGAAGATAAGTAATGTCATTATGACACACACAGTTGACTACACCAGCAGGCAGGAAAAAGTGAGTGCAGGCTCTTGGGGAAGATTAACGGATGTAACTCAGGAATCAGTACAGGATTAAGTAATGTTCATGTATGCACCAGTGACTGCACAGCAGCAGAATAGTGAGTCACGGCTTGGGTATAAATACAGGGATGTTTAAATCAGGATCAGTTACAGGAAAGCTAATATGATTGTATGTAACAGTGACTGCCCATCAGCAGGGATACAGATAGTGCAGTTTGCAGCTCTGGAGGTGTATCATAGGATGTACTAGACCTAATCCAGTTTACAGGATTAAGTAATGTTCATTGGTATGTACACTGTGACTGCAACCAAGGCAGGCAGAATATAGTGAGTGGCAGTCTGGGGTTATAATACAGGATTATTAGTGTAATGCCGTAACATTTATTATAAATCGGTAAACTTTATATGGACGCGGCTCTCATTAGAAAATGTTAACTGCGGTTTATTGACACGATGATGATTGAGAACCTCGGACGGCCCTGGTACTAAATATTTTATTTACTCGTGGAAATGTATAGGCAGGATTCGGAACTCAGATTTCCAGGGGGGGGGGCGCCAGTATGGAAAAAAATATATGGCTCTGATATCATTACAGGGGACGAGAAGTTGATAAAGGTGATGAATGATATTGATGGGTAAATACAAGAGCACAAAACCTGGGAACCACACTGCGGAGGATACGACAAAAGGACAGGCGGGCGCCCACGGCCCAGGAGGTGTTAAGGGGCCAGGCCCCCACATACAAAACAAAACGTGAGACGTGAGGGAGGACTTACGAGGAACAGTACATTATACAGGAATACAAATGTAAGGGCAAAGTAGAAATTACATTGTTGGGAGGCTTCAGATTACAACCCTCTAAGTGGATCGTCATATCAGTTCTAATCTCATAACATGCATGGGTTTGTGGTGCATCTGGCATTCACACGCACGAGGCTCCATACCGGGACCGGCTCCTAAGCGTGCCACCGGTATGACGCCCTTCTGGGGTCATGATATATACGGTTTGTGGAGTAATGCCTATCCCACTGTATAGAAGAGAACAACCCTCTGTTAATAATATCATGTGGGGTTCTGACAGCACGCATAGCCACGTGGATGGAGGTAACTGGTACAGTTTGCTATTCTACCCCCAAGAGCTTTGATTGCCCATCAGTGACAATTGAATCAGCGACAAAGTGGGAGGGGAAAAGTTTATTGGAACAGATTCTTTCTACTTTTTTTTTTTCAATATGGATGTCCTTTGCCATGGCCACACACATCAAACACAACACAAACCACACACGAGGCGTATTTTACTACAGGGTTCCGCGGACCGACCCGTCATTCTCGTTGGTTTCCGGACTTTTTGGGAGGATCGGCCCCGCGGTGATTGTGTTGCACAAGTCACGGGGCAACAAATTGGAGGTCGGGGGGCCTTCGGACGAGTACCACCGGATTTGGACTAGGCTGCCGGGAATTTTTTTCATTTCCATTTGTTGTCACAAGCCATGCACTTAAATTGATCTAATTCGCAAGGGAGGAAAAGGAAGATTGTGCAAACTCGGACGTGCGCCGTTCAGGGAGCGACACGATGCGGGAAAATGGGTGGCGATGGTAACACGTGGAGGTGGAATACGGTGGGATCTGTTCTCTGAAATTGCAGTGTAGCAGAGATGTGCATTCCGGGATCAGGGCGACTATTGTGCAGGGCGGGTTAAGGTAAACTGGTGCCACACGTGTATTTTAAAGCTGTTTTTTTGTCCACAATTGAGGAATATGAAACTTTGTTTACATCCAGCCTCAAACACATTCTCAACAGATGAAGGGATTTGCTACATTTGTATCAACATATAATCGTCAAGCTAAGCAACAGAACCAAAGTAAAGTTTATTACACAAGTACAAAATTTTAAAAACGGATACAAAAAAAAAAAAAAAGAAAAAAAAAAAAAAAAAATAAAAAAAAAATAAATTAAAAAAAAAATAAGTCACAATGTAAAAAGTAAAAAAAAAAGAAAGAAGAAGATTCTGTTCCAAGCAATCAGCGATAAAGGAGAAAGAAATTTTAGTGCAGAAGATATCACCCCCGGGGGAACTAGGGCAAAAAACCCAAAAATGTCCTTTGCCACCAGGCATATCCCGGGATGGAGCGCTGGGTATAGGTTTTTTTATGCATCAAAGACTAATGAGCTGAGAATCCAGACAAATAGAAGATTGTGTCTTGTTTATAGTTATTATTAGCTTGTCTTTTAATATTATTCCATATGTCCCCCCACTGGCCCTGGGCTACACTGCCGCCCCACCCAGATTTAATGGCAAGAGCGTTTAAAAAAGAGCAGTTACAATATAAAAGAAAGTGATCACTCTAATGTGCCCTGTGACCCTTGAATCGCAAAAGTCATTTGTTGTACTGAGCAATCAGATATCACCGCTTCCACTGCGCCCACAATTGACATGGAAGAGTGCCCCCCCCCCCCCATAGGTAGGTGATGGGTCATCTATCACATGAGCCGGCAGTGGATTAAATTACAGGCAAGTTTGTCAGAAGCCAAGGGCCCAATTAAATTTTATACTGACAAGGGACCTTCACCCATTCGAATCGTACATCTTTCTGCTCTAAATACACAATGTACACCAGTGAGCATCTACAGAGATTCCTTGAAAGGGGAGCAAAGGTCTGCAACCACAGACTGAAATCAGGCAGAAGGGACTCACATACTCCCATTCCCCAAGAAGCCCGAGTTAACACCAGAGGTAGGAGCCAATTCCGCAGTCTTGTAGAGGAAAGATACAGCATATCCTTACATTCCTGGGGGTGAGGGGAAAGTCTAGGGACTGTGGCGTCTATGCAGCCTCCCGCTGCTGGTATGAGACTATGAAGGCACTTCCCCCTGCTCTGCCAGGGCTTTGCAGAAGAAAGCTGGCATTGTAAAAGATCCAGGACCATGTGAAAATGGACAGTGTGCTTCTTAATGCAGTATAATCCACACAAAATAACAATAGAGGGGCGGGCTAGTGAAAGATGTAGATGGAGACGAATCGTAGTAGCCCCATCATCCCCATTATGTTTCTCGTGTCTCATTTAGTAGAATTACATGCAGTGCTCGCCGACTCACATCAGAAGCAGACGCAAAACCTTCTGCTTCGCACACTCATCCAACTGAACACCCTGAGGTTGTCAGAGAATGAATTCCTAGCGATCAATTACTGAATATGGGCCACATTTTACTATTAGTGTCGTGTGTAATACTACATGTAGGCACTAATGTGCAGCAGGACACCAAGAATTATGGCGGCCCGGAGCTCAGTCTCACGAATTGGCGCGCACGCTGCACGCGCCCGAAGTGTGAGGACCTGTGGCACCGGATTTTCCAGTTCAATCAGAGTGCGGCACATTTGTCAGATTTGCGAGCATAAATGTAATGCACAGGTTTCAAAATATGCACTGGAATGCTCATTTTGTGCCGATCGGGATGAGTCACGGCGACACAGTGGAGCATGAGTGGTAAACAGATGACGTCTGAATAAGACATCAAAAACTACACGTACATACAGAATTCTGCCATAGATGCCTGGTAAATATGGCCCAATGATCCATCAGTAGTAAATTTTTATGAAATAGGGAAAGAATAAAAAACGAATTAAAGGGAGATAGGATCTGTAAAAGTAAGGAGAGTTCAGGCCGTGTTTACACACCGGGCGTTCACATTGCGTTTTGTAATGAAATTCAGCAGCTGAGGAAGGATTACCTTATTGCATTCATTACATTGTGTGGTCATGTTGAACGACATCCCTGTGTGAACGGCGTTAAGCCTCAGTTTTCTCAAACCCTGCAAGAACATAAACACTGATCGGCAGCGAGAGGGTCCTGGGGAAGACGTAATATATAAGATCAAGTAGGTCTCTGCTTCAACCGCGGCATGCCGCCAGGAAGGAGTCTGGCTCCCCGAGTGTTGGCTGACTCTGATGAGATAATCTTTTACTGATACATTGTAACAAGTGCACAAGGAAGGTGTGACATTGTAATATTGAACTTCCAAAGTTGTTTCACCGGGATAATAAGTTCCACCAGATTACTGGGATATTCTAAGTGTCACTGAAGAGAACACCAGATACAAGTCACTACCTCCCACAGAGGGTTCACACGCCATAGTGGGGGTCAACCACCCCCATATAGGGAGATAAGATCTACACCCATTCCCTTCCAATTAAATGGGGCTTCAGGCAACATTACTCTGCGCCCTCCCCATAGACGACAGGCCCAGGTGTGTGCGAGAGCTTATAAGAGAGTCTGGACCATATAGAAAACCGAGATCACAATCTTATCCACCGCGTCTTATCTGCTTCCGGGGTAGCCGATCACTTCTTATCAGAAATGTCTGAAATGAGTTTGTTAGATAGGAAACACGTCTAGAGCTGCACCCCAGATCACAGGTTGCTACAGCCAAGGCACAGAGCACAGCAGTGTGAGGTCTGATTACACATCTCTCCAGGGACAATACATAACCCTGGCTGCACAGAGCACAGAGTACAGCAGTGTGAGGTATGATTACACATCTCTCCAGGGACAATACATAACACTGGCTGCAGGGAGCACAGAGCACAGCAGTGTGAGGTCTGATTACACATCTCTCCAGGGACAGTACATAACACTGGCTGCAGAGAGCACAGAGCACAGCAGGGGGTCATGTGTCCTTGCACCCATTTGCAAATGTAACGCCAAAGCCTATGCCAGAGATGCAGTGTGAGTGTGAGCTCGGGTTCATACAGCTACAGTGTGTAGTAAAGGCGTAATACACAGAGCTCATTATTCCACAGATGAATGTGAGGTTGGTAGTTGGACTGGTCGCTGCTGTGTTTGCTATACGGGGTGTTATGTCCTGGAGGTCTTGCACATTCCAGGACTAGAGAATCAAGGGGTTAATTTTGGAGATGGAACACCTATCTCCTCACTGTATGCGGTCACCAGTGACATCACTGAGTAGTCTGGTGGATAGAGGTAGTAAAGCTACAATCAGGGATCCTCTGGTATTGTGTTAATCACAGATATAATGATTGTATCGTTGAACATTATGCAACTTTTGTAACAAGCTTTATGATTCAATTCAGTTGTCAGGACCTCTGCTTACTGTCAGTATTCTTAAACTTGATTCCCTAGGAGCTGAACACCTCTGTGTGGCCAATAAGCAAGAGAGACCTGATCTCAGCTGCTGAGTGGAGCCGGACATTACACCAATATCAGCTGAACCCATACGGGTGAGGGGGTCAGTGACCGGGCGGAACATGTAGTCCATAGCATATTGGGCTACCCCAGGGCTCTGCAGGAGGTCCAAACTATCTAGACAGGCACTAAGGGGTCTGCAGGAACCAGAGATGCATAGAGGTGGGACAGGGGGATTATTCACATGAAGGCGTCGTCTGCGTCCACATACGGTTTGCGTAAACTCCGCCTCCAATGTGAACACGGTCTCCAGGCCGCTGCATGTGAACCAGGTCAGTGACCCCCTGGTTGCAGTGGGTTCTCCCGGTGAGTCTGTGACGGCAGAAGATACAACATGGGAGCCCATTTATCTGTCTGGCCGCTGATGGTAGACTAGCAATGACCTAGTATAGGTTTATGATAAGGGTTAATAATATAACAGAGCTCTATCTATATCCAGTGACCTGAATCTGATGCCGCTCGCACCCCTCATGTGTGCACAGGGTCCTAACAGACGCAGCTGTGCGGTACTCCTGGGGTCAAAGAAAGATCCAACATGTGGGACAAGTAACAGCAGCAGCTTATTAATAATAATTCCTTACACAGAGCGGCCCAATCGCTCCCTGCCTCCATGGAGCTCACAATCTAATCAACCTACCAGTATGTTTTGGAGTGTGAGAGGAAACCAGAGGACCCGGAGGAAACCCACACAAACAGCTTCCCTTCTTTTATGTAACATACAGGTCACTGGGGGCAATGGGGTCTGAATACTGGATTATGTGTATGGTGCTCTGTGCTCTCTCCATCCAGTGTAATGTTCTTGGAACGATGTGTAACTATACCTCACTCTGCTGTGCTCTGTGCTCTCTGCAGCCAGTGTTATGTACTGTCCCTGCGGTATCTATGAGACAACAAGTTCCCAAAGTTTATCGGAAGCTCCATCCGTTGCCCTTAGTGGTGGCAGCAGGCAGCCAAAAATGTTATGCCATTCTCGTGAACTGCAGGTCTAGCAGAGGAGTGGGGGCTCCGGAAACGTGGAGAAATATTTTAGAGGAGAAATATTGAGGACCCAGAGGATGCGCAGCAAAGTAGTCACTGGAAAGATGTGGTCTCAAGAACCCAACTCCACACTGCCTGTGCTTTGACTCTCTGCAGCCAAGTGTACTGTCTGTCCTGGAGAGATGTGTAATCATACTCTCACAATGCGTGCTCTGGCTCTCTGCAGCAGTGTTATGTCTGTCCCTGAGAGATGTGGTAATCAGACCTCCCTGCTGTGACGTTGTGCTATGCCAGCCAGGTTATGTATTGTCCTGGGAGATGTGTATCACCTACCTCACAATCTGAGCGCTCGTGCTATCTGCAGCCAAGTGTTACTGTACGTGTCCATGGAGAGAGATGTGTAATCATACCTCACACTGCTGTGCTCTGTGCAGCCAGTGGAGACATGTGATATACATACCTTTGTGTATGTTTTTAGTAGCAGCAGGACTGATATACGAGATTTATATTCCAGGATTGTAGCTTATCCAAAAGCACAGGGGAAGTGTCCTCACACTGCTGTTCCCTGTTCCCTCTTCAGCCATTGGCCCTGGAGAAATGTGTAATCATACCTCTTAGCCCCTCCCCACTACACTCACAGCAGTGAAACAGGAACAAATGCAGCGTGTGAGGAGGATCCCTTCAATGCACTCTAAATCTGGAATATAAATGCAAAATACACAGTCCTGATGTACTTACAACATACAGAAGAGGTGGTTACCTTTATCAAGGGCAGTACACTGGCTGCAGATGAGCACAGCGGACAGCAGTGTGAGTATAGTTACACATTGTCCAAGAGAACAGTACATTACATTACATGGAGGGAGAGAGCACAGGCGAGCCGTGGAGGTCTGATTACACATCTCTCCAGGGGACAATACATAACACTGCCTGCAGAAGAGCAAAGAACACAGCAGTTGTGCGGGTCTGGTTACCATCTCTCCAGGGACCACTACCTAACAATGCTGCCAGATAGACAGCACTGACAGTGTGAGGCTGATTACAATCTCTCCTCAGGGACAGTATCATTAACATGGCTGCAGAGAGCACAACGCAGAGTGACGGTTTTAGGTTGATTACAAATCTCCAGGGACGAGTGGACTAACACTGGCTGCCAGAGAGCACAGAGAACAGCAGTGTGAGGCTGGATTACACATCTCTCCAGGGACCGGGTACCATAAACACTGGCGCAGAGAGACAGAGACAGCAGCAGTGGTGAGGTTCTTTGTTCTCGATTACACATCTTCCAGGGACAATATAACACTGGCTGCAGGAGAGACACAGAGCACAGCAGTGTGAGATTGTGATGACACTCTCTCCAGGGGAACATAATAACAAGTGCTGCAGAGAGCACAGAAGCACAGCACGCTGTGAGGTCTGATACATCTTCCAGGGGATCAGGTTAACCACTGGCTGCAGAGAAGCACAGAGCACAGCAGCCGTGAGTGTGTTACACATCTCTCCAGGGTCAAAGTACAATACATTGATGCAGAGAGCACAGAGGACAGAAGGAGTGAGTTGATGTACACATCCCTCCAGCTGGACATACATAAACATGGCTGAAGAGGAGCACAAGAGCACCAGCAGTTGTGAGGTCCGATTACACATCTCTCCGGGACAGTACATAACATGCGTGCAGAGCGCACAGAGACAGCAGTGTGAGGTTATGATTACACTCTCTCCAAACCTAGCAGCCTCCACAGCACAGCTCCTCTGCTCCCTCTACTACCTAGCACCTCCACAGCACATCTCCTCTCGCTCCTCTCCCCTCTCTACTAAAAGAACCTACGAGCCTCCCCGCACACTCCCCTCCTCCTCTCTACTACCTAGCACCCCCACAGCACACCTCTATCCCTCCTCTCTACTACCTAGCGCCATCCACAGCACAGCTCCTCTGCCTTCTCTCTACTACCCGAGCACCTCCACACAGCGCTTCCTCTCCTCCTCTCTACTACTAACCTAGCAGCTCCCCAGCACCAGCTCCTCTCCTGACGAAAAAGTCTAAAATAATCTGACGCATCGAAAAAATGCATAAAGCATTAAAAACTGCCTGTACAAGTCTATAGCCGCGCACGGTGTTTATAGGCGACCCTCTAGTGCAACCCATGTCACTGCCAGATCCTCCGGCTGCGGTTTTTTTATGGAATCCTCTGCAATAAGGTTATCCCAATACATTGGTTCAGAGCATTGATGATAGAGTCCTGCTCCCGTAGAAGTACAATGCATCCTCTGCATCCCTCAGGTTTACGCAGCTGTATTCAGGGAGGTGGTAGTAACGCAGCACCGTCCTCCTCCTTTCATCATAATGACACTGACCCTCTTCTCATCCTCAGGACGGGAAATCGAGTTTTCGGAATTCATCCATGCCTTGTCGGTCACTTCACGGGGACGCTGGTGAAAGCTAGATGTGAGTGACTCCATTTTGTCTGCTGAATTACTCCTTGTAGTAAATAAGCATGAAGATATACACAGGGAAACATCATTAATCCAAGGCCAGAGACACTGTATCACACGGAATAGGTTTAGATACACCCGCCCAGCAGATACGGTATCCCACAGGATGGTCTTCGATGCACAGCAGACGGTATCACACAGGATGGATTTTAGATACTCCCCAGCAGACAGTATCACCAGGATGGATTAGATACACAGCGCACAGAGCTGTATCACCCTGAATGGGATTAGATACACATCTCACAGACAGTATCACACGGAGAGTATACGATACACAGCTCACAGTCATTATCACACAGGAATCGGATTAGATACCCGCTCCAGACTGATCACACAGGAATTGGGGGGGGGGGGGAAAAAATTTTTTTAGATACGCATCTCAGCATGCAGTAATCCCACGGTAAGGATTAGCACTACACGACCATCATCTAAAAGCACACGGACTTCTCACACCGGATAGCTATTACGATACAACAGCTCCGTGAAGACTTGTGTGGTGCAAACAGGATCGGAGTAGATACACAGCTCAGCAGTACAGACTGCGGAGTGTGCGTGGGGGAGAGGATGAGATACACAGCTCAGCAGACAGATAGCACACAGGATGATTAGATACGCATCTCCAGACACTAGGCAGTACACACAGGATATGATTAGATACACATCTCAGCAAGAGAGAATACGTATCACACAGGAGAGGATTACATAACAGCTCACAGACAGTATCACACATGATCAGGATTAGATCCACAGCTCAGCAGTATCACAACAGGAGAGATAGATTACACAGCTCACGCATACAGTAGCACACAGGATATATTAATACCATCTCAAGCAGCAGTTCACACAGGAAGGATTAGATACACAGCTCAGCAGACAGTATCACACAGGATGGGATTAGATACACCGCTCGCATACATAATCACACGGAGAGATTGATACACAGCTCAGCATACGTATCGCACAGGTAGGATTAGATACCAGGCTCGCAGTAATCACACATGAAGAGAATTAGATACACAGCTCAGCAGACAGTATCCACCGGATAGGATTACATATAAGCTCAGCAGGCAGTATCACCCAGCAGGCATTAGCATACCAGCTCAGCAATACAGTATCACACAGGATAAGGGAGGGATAGATACACAGCTCAGCACCAGTATCACACAGAGAGGATTAATACACAGCTCAGCAGACAGTATTCACACAGGAGCGGATTAGATACACTGCTCAGCATAACATTATCACACAGGAAGGAATTAGATACACCACTCAGCACTACAGTATCACACAGGATAGGATTAGATACACAGCTCATCATACAGTAATCACACAGAGAGGATTAGATACACAACTCAGCAGACAGTTCACCAGGATGGGATTAATACACAGCTCAGCCGCATTATCACACAGGATAGGATTACATATCCAGTCTCAGCAGGCAGTATCACACAGGACAGGATTAGATACATTGTCCGTAGCCTTGATGTGATTAGATGATGGTCCTTTATTTAGACTCTTGTTCCAGGGGCGTTTAAAGTTGTATACTTGATAATGATTGGTACAATCCACGGATGGATGCGGACATAGTGGATGCATCTATAATTGTTGGTAAGATTGTGGACGTGTTATCTGGGGTTGCTGTGTTACAGATGATTGTAGAGTAGGACTATTCCATGTTTTCCTGCCTCCATAGAAATTGGGTCCGCATGGAGTGCGCTCTAGGAAGAAATTGTAGCGTGATGCATTACCACACTAACCTGCTCCCTGGGGGGCGCTGTGTTTATATGTAGAGCTGCCATATTTGACTTGTATTTGGGTCTGATATGAATGTGTCTGTTCTGGCAGGGAAGCACGGTGAGCTTCCGGAGGAGGAGAACACCCCAGAGAAGAGAGTAGATCGATTGTTGCCATGATGGAACAGAGGTGAGAGATGGATGTGTCCTGTCCTCCTGGCAGCATGTTACTGGATGTGACGGAAAAACTGCTGTCCTCTGCAGAGTTTTTCGTTTCAATTTGTCCTTACAGGAGGTATATATCTCGTCCACCTTTTCCAGAACTCGGATGGTAAACTCACCTCTGCAGGAGTTTCAAGAAGATCCAAGACCGACCCCTCCATCGTGCAAGCGCATCACTATCGACGTGCTGGTATAGGGACCGCCGACCATCAACTGTGTGGAGTACGTATACATGACTGCGCCATCATCATATCCGGTCTCGTCATGACTCCTGCTGAACGGCACTGACGGCATCGAACTGTGGCCGTGCCCAGTGTGAACATAGCCTTAGGATAGGCAACACAAAATAAGCCTTTTATATTAAAGGATATGCAAATCGCAGAACGGAGGGTCCCCACTGACCCAGGTAAGGAGATTCTCTTCCCTATGGGAAGCTCCGGTGTCAGTGGGGGGGGCGACACCCCGCTATTACACGAGGGTTTTCACTGGTATTCACCCCTTCACTTCATGGGTTCTGCACTAGTTGGACGGGACCCGCCCATTCTTGTCCCCTGCATGGTCCCAGCGTCATACTCCCTAATGATACTGGAGATATTGGTGGAAGGATGTGCTCCCCATCCGATCCTCCACTTCCTGGCATTGCCTACATTGCACCTAAGTAGAAGTTAGGTGCTATGCAGAGGAATAGTTTTCGCTGATGTCTCGGAGGCTTCGGCCAGGAATCTTAATGTGTATATCTAAGGAATCCCCGCGACTGTTGCTGTGCCCCATGGGTCACATAATTGTCCCTAACTGAACTGGAGAACAGGGATTTACATACACCCCCACCAGGGGAGCCAAGGGAAGCGGCAGATTCATTGGAAGGTTTATATATTATTATGTATATAATGATGGAGGGAAGATCATCAGGCTACCCCACTCTGACTACAGGCACCCCAGCGAGGATGGAAGGAAGGGGGGGGGATCCCAGGATGGAGGTGGAGGGTGGGGGGTCCTGAGGATAGGATGGGAGGGGGCCGGGGTCCTGAGGATAGGCAGGGAGTGGGGGGGGGTCCCTAGGATAGGATGGGGGAGTGTTGAATGTGGTTTGGGTGGGACCCGAGGATAGTGTTGGAGTGGTGGATGGTGGGGCCCCGATTATAGATGGGATTGGGGGTGGGTCCCGAGGATAGGATGGGCTGAGATAGTGCAGGAGCGTGAAAGATGGCTTCTGTGGATGGGTTGCCAGGGTTTTTTTGTGTCCCCCGGGATAGAATGGGGGTAGGGGGTCCGAGGATGGCATGCGGATGAGGAGGGGGGGGGGTCCTGCGGATGGAAATGGAGGGAATTGGAGGGAGGGGGGGGGGGTGGTCCTGAGGATGGTGAATGGGATGAGTGGGGGGGGTCCTGAGGATGCATGGGAGGAGGGGGGGGTCCTGAGGATGGAATGGGAGGGGTGTGAGGGTAGGGGTGCAGTGGTCCATGACTGGAGATACAATTGTCTAACCCTGCATGTAACCGTGATATCTAGTGGCAGGAACCTGTTCTCGACATTAGAACATAACTGATCTCCTCTTATGGGGGGCCCTGATATCCCCTTGTCAGGGCGCTGGGGTATGATTGATTCCTATCCAGAGATGAGTTGCATGACCAGATGTTCTGTGCTTCTCTGCGGTTTTTGGATTTTCACGTAGCCAGATTTGTTCCTCCCTCTCCTGATGTTTGGCTAATGTTCTTCCTGTATTTTTTGATCTTTTTTCAGATGCCCTCATGTATAGTCTCTTTTCCTGTGCACCAACCAATTCAGCAGCTTATGTCCCTTCTTCTCAGTCACGATCCCATACAGCCCCAAGGATAGGACTCCATTGTGACAATCGCGCCCCATTCTTCCCTGCCATGGGTGGGGGCCGGCAGCGGGGGCTACCCTGGTACTGGACATGCTTGGATTTTTACAGCGTCTCATTCCCTTCTTGCTGCTTCTTTTGTTATCGGAGAGGATTGCTTATTCACAAGGCAGAGCTAACCCCAGGACCCAGGGGGCTAGGGGAGCCCCCATACCTCACAATCCTCAAACTGTCCCCTTGTGTAGAGGAGTTCGAGATGCCCAGGCGAGGCCGTCCTATCTCCTGCAGTATTCTGTAGACTTGTGGAAGACAGATCCCTCCCCGCCATGCCTCAGGCTACATCATGCTGAATTGTGCTTTTTTTTTGTGATAGTGATTTTTTTATACATATCTATTGTATAGTTACTTTTTTTTAATTTATTTTTATGTAGTTGTTGTGTCACCCTGCTTTGGATGCCGGACGCTTTGGATCCAATTCACCTTTTTTTTTTCCGTTTTTTTTTTTTTGGCATCTATGGTATCATTTTTGGCTGTTTTAAACCTCTACAGCAAATTGGGTTAAACAAATAATTGTACCGAACCTGTTCTGAATCTGATCGTCCTGCCAGGAATATTTTTTTTTATTCTAAGCAACTATTTCTTTGGGGAGGATAAATAACGAATAAGCTTTACCTTTTGGATTATGTGGGTACCTTTCAGTAGGTGTGATTTTGTTTATGCCGTTCTCTCTGCAGCCTGTATTTGGTATGTACCCTGGAGAGATGTTTTTGTAATCACCACCCTCACACTGCTGTGCCTTCTTGCTCTCTGCAGCCAGTGTTTTTACTGTCCCTGGAGAGATTTGAGTCAGACCCTCCAACTTGCTGTGGCTCTGTGCTCTCTGCAGCCATTGTTATTACTGTCCCTGGAGAGATGTGTAATCATATCACCTCACACTGCTGTGCTCTGGCTCTCCTTGCACCAGTGTTATGTTTGTCCTGGAGAGATGTGTAATCACACCTCCCGGCTGTGCTCTTGCTCTCTTCACCCAGTGTTATTTACTGTCCTGGAGAGTGTGTAATCAGACCTCACAGCTGCTGTGCTCTGTGGCTCCTGCGCCAGTGTTATAGCTACTGTCCCTGGAGAGATGTGTATCCACTCACACTGCTTGCTCTTGACAGCCAGTGGTTTGTACTTCCCTTGCGAGATGGTAATCAGACCTCACACTGCTGTGCGTCTGTGCTCTCGCAGCCAGTTTATGTAGTGTCCTGGAGGGATGTGCATCAGACCTCACACTGCGTGCTCTTTTGCTCTCTGCAGCCGAGTGTTAGTTTTCCTGGAGATATGGTGTAATCCCGACCCCACCTGCTGTGCTCCTGTGCTCCTGCAGCCAGTGTTTATGTATTGTCACTGGAGAGATGGTGTAATCAGACTCACACTGCTGTGCTCCTGTGCTCTCTGCAGCCAGTGTTATGTATTGTCACTGGAGAGTGTGTAATCAGACCTCACCTGCTCGCTCTGTGCTCTCTGCCCCATGTTATGTATGTCCCTGGAGGTATGTTTAATCAACCTCACCCTGCTGTCTCTGTGCTCTCTGCAGCTGTATTTGGTAATTGACCCGGAGAATGGTTCCAGGGCCTCACAACTGCGTGCTCTGTGCCTCGCACCATTGTTATGTATTGATCCGGAGAGAGATTTGTAATCATACCTCACAACACTCTGTGCTCTGTGCACTCTGCACCAGTGTTTATGTATTGTCCCTGGAGAGATGAAGTACATCATACTCACCTCTTACTGCTGTGCTCTGTGCACTCTGCAGCCAGTGTTTATGTATTGATGGATCCGGGAGAGGTTTGTGACCTATTACACATCTCTCCTGGACACTACATAACACTGTGCTGCAGAGAGCACAGATCACAGCAGTTGAGGTCTTATTACACTCTCTCCAGGGACACTACTAACACTGCTGCCGAAGTGCACAGAGCACAGCATGGAGGTCTGTTACCATCTCTCCATGGACACTACATAAAACACTGGCTTCGAGAGTCACAAGCAGAGCAGGGTGAGGTCTGATTACACATCTCTTCCCAGGGACAAATACATAACACTGGCTATCACAGAGCACAGCAGTGTGAGGTCTGATTATCACATCTCTCATGGACACTACATAACACTGGCTTCAGCAGAGGCACAGAGGCACGCAATTTGAGGTTGTATTACACATCTCTCCAGGATCAATACAAACACTGGCTTGCAGAGAGCACGAGTACCCACAGCAGTTGGAGGTCTGATTACACATCTCTCCAGGGACATCACATACACTGGCTGCAGAGAGCACAGAGCACATAGCAGTGTGAGGTCTGATTACACAGTCTCTCCATGGACACTACTAACACTGGGCTGCAGAGTGCCACAAGCAAGCATGTGAGTCTGATTCCACATCTCTCCAGGGACAATACATAACCCTTGCTGCACAGAGCAGCAGAGTATCAGGCATGTGAGGTATATTACACATCTCTCCAGGGACAATACATACCATGTCTGCATGGATGCACGAGGCCGAGCAGTGTGAGGTCTGTTACACATCTCTCCATGGACAGTACATAACACTGGCTGCAGAGAGCAACGAGCTACAGCAGAATGTGTTCATGTTCCTTGCATAGTCCGCTTTAGCCAATGTAACGCCAAAGCCCTATGCCGAGATGCGTTGTGAGTGTGGAGCTCGGTTTTCATGACAGCTACATTTGTGTAAAAGGCGTAATACACGAGCTCATTATTCACAGATGAATGATGAGGTTGGTAGTTGGACTGGTCGCTGCTGCGTTTACTATACGGGGTGTTATGTCTGGAGGTCGTGCACCTTCCATGACTAGAGAATCCAGGGTTAATTTTGGAGATGGCACACTTCCCTATCTCCTCACCTGTAATGTGTCTGTCACGCAGTGCATCACTGGTAGTCTGGTGGATAAGGTTAGTAAAGCTCAATCAGGGATCCTCTGGTATTGTGTTTAATCACAGATATAATGATTGTTCGTTGAACATTATGCAACTTTGTAACAATCTTTATGATTCATCTTCAGTTGTCAGGACCTCTTCTTACTTCAGTATTCTTAAACTTGATTCCCCAGGATCTGAACCTCGTGTGGCCAATAGCAAGAGAGACCTGATCTCATCTGCTAGCGGAGCCGGACATACACCAAGCTCAGCTGAACCCATAACGGGTGAGGGGGTCAGTGACGCGGCGGAACTGTATCATACATATTGGGCTACCCAGGGCTCTGCGGGAGGTCCAAACCTATCTAGACAGGCACTAAGGGGTCGGTCAGGAACCCGAGATGCAGAGCAGGTGGACAGGGAGGGATTATCCTATGAAAGGCGTCGCTGCGTCCACATACGGTTTGCGTAAACTCCGCCTCCAATGTTGAACCCGGTCGTTTTTTTCCCCCCCCCCCCCCCCCAGGGGCCTCTGCATGTTAACAGGTCATGCCCCCCTAGGTTGCAGTGGGTTCCCTCCCGGTGAGTCCTGTGACGGCAGAATATACAACATGGGAGCCCCATTTTATCTGCGCCGTCGATGGTAGACTAATCATACCTAGTTATAGGTTTATATAAGGTTTATTAATATAACAAGCTCGACAGTATCGCAGTGACCTGAAGCTGAGTCCGCTCGCCCCGCACCCCTCAATGTGGGTGCACAGGTCCTACAACGCTCTGTGCGTTACTCCTGGGGTCAAAGAAAGTCCAATGTGGGCCCAGTAACAGCATCACTTTTAATAATAATTCCTACACAACGGCCCAATCGCTCACCCTGCCTCCATGGAGCTCACATCTAATCCACCTACCATATGTTTTGGATGTGAGAGAAACCAGAGGACCCGAGAAACCACACACTACAGCGTTCCCTTCTGTTGTAAACATACAGGTCACTGGGAGGCAAATGGGGTGCTAGAATACTTGGATTATGTGTCTGTGTCTCTGTGCTTCGCTCCTCCAGGTGTAATTTCTTGGAACTATGTTGACTATGCCTCACTCTGCGGGCTTCTGTGCGCCTCTGCGCCAGTGTATGTACTGTCCGTGAGGTCTGATTCACCTCTCTCCAGGGACGTACATAACACAGGCTTCAGAGAGCACAGAGCACGCATTGTGATGAGGTCTGATTACACATTCTCCAGGGACAATAATAACTCTGGCTTCAGAGAGCACAAGACCGCGTGTGAGGTCTGATTACACATCTCCACTCCAATGGACAAGTACATCACACACTGGCTGCACAGAGATCACAGCAGTGAGGTCTATTACACATCTCTCCAGGACAAATACAATACACTGGCTGCAGAGAGCACAGAGCACCGTAGTGTGAGGAATGATTACACATCGCTCCAGGGACCTACATAACACTGGCTGCAGAGAGGCAACAAGCCAGCAGTGTGGGTCTGTTACACATCTCTCCAGGACAGGTACATCACTGGGCTCACACAGAGCACACAGAGTGAGGAGGTTCTGATTACACACTCACATATTTTTTTTTCTGTCTTGTCGACTTTATAATACAATGTAGCAAGCGTTTACACTCTCGCTGGTTCAAATCAGACAGAAATCCTGTGAAAACATTTAATAATTGTGGCCTTTAAGTTATCCACCCGCATCCACTATAAAGTCCATATATTCATATAGAGAAAAAAAAAGCGTTACCCTGAAAATAGTTTCCAATGTCTGAAACAACCACTTTTTGCTGGCATTTTTTCATTCCAACAAAACCAAAATTATCAACAGTCAAAGCAGTCCTCCCAAAATGTGAGCATAAAAAGTCGCTCATAACTTCGAAACAACGTGACACAAGCTTCCGTACATCCCAAATGTTCAAGCGCCAGTAATATGCATCACAAGATTTTTTCATTGACAGAAGGTTTTTGAACAACTAAACCTGTGTAAATTTGTACGTATCTCCCCAAGATTGTACCGACCGCAAAGAAATAAACAGAGGCTGTCATATGGAGCCCACAGAATAGCGCCCATTGCATATTGGTTCTCTTCCCATACAAGCAGGCGTGGATATAAAATAATATCTAGGCATAAAGTACAAATTATTATGCAGAAAAAGCCCTCCTCACAGCTATGTACACAACAAATTTTTTTTGAATAGGTTCTCCTGAAGGTTGGGAGTGAAAAAAAAAAAACCCACAAAATAAAAAAGGGCTTTTACCAAAATGCATTATCCCCTAGTCAGGGGTATACCATAGAGTCTGATTACCCCCGTGGCAAAGGAGTTTGAACCTCTGGGCAGATTTACTTCGCAATCCATGGTGGGGTTCTACCGACGCGATCGGGGTCTTTCCCGTGCAATTCACTAATGTCCGTGCGCGCCCGATGTCCCACCCAGGTGGCACTGCTTGGCGGAAGTCCGCCGTACGTCTGCTGTGAGTTCACACACATAGCTATGCTGGTTGCAGGTAAGTGCGTTCTATGTCTGACTACATTAACAAAGAAAAAATAATAAAAACGGCGTTTTTTTCTTTTTCCGCAGATTCATTCAGTTTTCTCGACGGCCACGCCTTCCCTCTTCGCGATTCTCTCGCGTCCATGCCGGCACCACGGTTGGCCAACCGATCACGTCTCGGCACCAAAGAACCCCTGGCAATATTGGGCGAGCAAATCGTGATAATTTACGGAAACCCGACAAAAAACAACGCGAATACAGGCCCATAGTAAGGACCCTGAATTATTAGTCTGTCACCAGTAGTTCAGACTGGTAAGCTCCTGGCCCAGCGTAGAACCTTATCCAGGACTTAGTCCTGGCAAGTGCCCATACAATGCTCGGCAGTCTCCTTCTCGGGTGCATAGGCAGCTAGGTAAACACTACTTTACGACAACCACTAGAACTTTGTGTAAAACTTTGGACACTTAACTCTCATAAAATCCTGGGACTGTGGGTCTGCGTTGGGGTACAGGTAGAGATCTTCTTCATTTTAGGGATCCTCCTCCGCTCCACTCGCCATCTGCCATGTCCTCCTTCTGTATGTGTGTGACTCAGCATCCATCAGATAAGTCCCTTTCCGTAGTCTCGCATACTAGTGGACCCATTGTGCCTGCCCCCGTGGAGTAATGCGTGATCCTGTGGTATCATGGTGGCAAATCACAATCGCCATCCAATCTTACTAAGTAAGGAAGACTCCACATAATGTCATCACTCACACTATACTTTAGGGGTTTTAGGATTCCTATGAAGTCCATGTGCTAGGGTTTTTCCTTCCGTCTTCGCGGAGCATAAATGGAGATCACCACTCACCGTTCTATTTCCGACTTGTATTCCTACAATTGTTTACAGATTTTCCCCCTCTAGCTCAGTCTACTAAGTCTCAAGTTGGGCTGGAACCAGGCTGTGATGTATCCCCGATAATCTGCACATATAAAAATGATCTGACCCATAAGCTATATCCACCACAAAGCAGTCGTAGCGACATTAGAAAGAAAAGAACTGATGGGTAACAACTCAATTGGGACGACGAAAGAAACTGTCATATCTACTCCAGCATCGCCATATCGTGCTCGCTCCTTACACAGAGATTACTCACCTGTAATTAATGGGCTAATAAGCACTTGGGGTGAATAGAAACGTCCTCATTATCTTCTCATCAGCCCCCCCATCCTATTTGTCTCCCTCGATCATCAGAAGGAAGAAGCAGATCATATAGGACTATATAGGTATTTCTACCGGTAAACATTGATGGGAATGAAAGGACTTGGGGAAAGAAACCGCCTGTTATCTGCCAGCAGGAAGCCTGTTTTGTCTCGCTCATCTATCTACTGGTGGTTTGCACACACTGATTTCTCACTGATCCCATTTTGGCTTACGGCACTGTACAGATATGGTTTTCTCCTCTTCTCTCCTCGGCTTTCACACGGGTTTGTCCACAGATCCCTTCTCTGCACTCCTGGGGGGTGGTCCATTTACCTAGGGCCCAATTTCGCTTTTCCTCTCGCCCCCCGACTGTTTTACAACCTAATATTTTCCGATTTTGCGCTGTTTTTTTTTGAAGTGTCCCTGAATGCCTGGAGATTTTGGCGCATGCGATCAGATATGATGACGCTTATAGGCGCCAAAGCTGGACTCAGCTCGTTGTACCTTCACACTCACCCGAATAGGCACGGTGTACTTCAGGGCCATTCTTGGCGGGCGTCGGCTGACTTCACACGCGAGCCCACATGGTGGACTTCGAGGACTGACCTTATGTGATCCCGCCGGAACCCAACCACGACGTCAATGAAACTGCGCCGCTGGGATGCGCGAATGGACCGGTCAAGTAATTACTGCCCCATTCTTTCTTTTCAGTGGGCATTTCACACTGTCAGTTTTTAAATTCTCCCCTAGATCAAATGCCAGTAACACAGAACGAGCAGGTTCTAAACTGCATCATAGGGAAATAAAAAATAAGTGTGGCACAAACCCCTCGAAATAAAGGTTCAGTAATCCTCCATCACAAACACCTGAAACCATAAAGAAACCCAATCTGTACGTTCCATAACCAATGGTTTTAGGTAGAGAAATCCCGATGTGAAAACAACAAAAAAAATGCTGTCTTATTTGAGGGAATAAAATTATTTTTTTTAAACGCATAGTATCAGGATACATATTGACATTATAGAATTTTTTTTAGCCAAATCACCCCACCTTTTTTCTTTTTTGGGGTAAAAGACTATTTAAAGTCAATTTCCCCATAGCATAGAGGATCACATAGATAGATTAATCTAACGGGAATACATTGGGGAAGAACACCTGTTATCTCCAGACAGCCTCTGCTTGTGCCTGTGTGTCTCTTCTTCCCTCCCTCTCGCTTCGATAGCACACGCGGATCATATGATGGACATATAGAGAACTAGTATAATCTATAAGAATGAACTAAAAGCACTTGGGGTAGACCGAAACCATCCCGTTATCCCTCAGTCAGACCTCTGCACTATGTTCCTACTTTCTATCATCAAATCACATGCTTAATACCTCCTCTACCGATATCCCCCCTCTCCCATAGACGGACATGATGTTACCCCCAAGCCCTGTGTACAATCCTCTGACAACAGTAATGACAGGGTGGACGTCATGTTAAAGTGCCGAATGACGTGTTTATTAGAACTATATAATAAAAAATAAAATAAATTCAAATACAATAGAACTAAAAATATACAATTTATAATATTGTACATTTTTCTCTTCCCTCTGTACCAAACCAGCAGTGAGTCTGGCACAACATGGCCGCCTCTCCTTTTCGCACTCCAATATTTTGGTAGAGTCATTCCCGACTGCGGAGTGTAACACTGACAAAGCAGCGTTATTAGGATAGACTCAGCCCCGACGGCACTGTAGACATGCAACAAACTATGCAAAGAGACATCACAAGAGATCCGCCTCCTCGCGCCACAATCCCCGACCACCCATCTTTAAGCAAGCAAACCCACATTAAATGACCTGCGCCCTCCGTATCTCTGACCAGCAGTTCCCAAATTTTATTCTTAACTCCATATTGCCCTCTAGTGGTGGCAGCAGGCAGCCAAAATGTTATGCCATTCTCGTGAACATGCAGGTCTATGCAGAGGTATGGGAGCTCCGGAACTGTGAAATATTTTAGAGCAGAAATAATTGAGGACCACCAGAGAGATCGCAGCAAATGTATGATCACTGGAAAGATGTGGTATCAGAACCTCACATCTGCTGTGCTCTGTGCTCTCTGCAGCCAGTGTTATGTACTGTCCCTGGAGAGATGTGTAATCAGACCCAACTGCTGTGGCTCTGTCTCTCTGCAAGCCAGTTTATTACTGTCCCTGGAGAGATGTGTAACCCCTCACACTGCTTGCCTGTGCTCTCTGCAGCCAGTGTTATGTATTGTCCCTGGAGAGATTGTGTAATCAACTCACACTGCTGATTGCTCTGTGCTCTCTGCAGCCAGTGTTATGTGTAGTCCTGAAGAGATGTGTAATCATACCTGCAAATGCTGTGCTCTGTGCAGCCATGAGACATGTGAGCTTACATACTTTGTGTATGTTTTTAGTAGCACGGACTGATATACGAGATTATATTCCAGGATTGTTAGCTTAATCCAACGCACAGGGGAAGTGTCCTCACACTGCTGTTCCCTGTTCCCTCTTCAGCCATTGGCCCTGGAGAAATGTGTAATCATACCTCTTAGCCCCTCCCCACTACACTCACAGCAGTGAACAGAGAACAAAGCAGTGTGAGGAGATCCCCTCAATGCACTCTAAATCTGGAATATAAATGCAAATATCACAGTCCTGCTGCTACTTACAACATACAGAAAGGTCTGATTACCTTTCTCATGGGCATATTAACCTGGCTGCAGAGGCACAGGGACAGCATTGTAGGTATGTTACACATTGTCCAGAACATACTTATAACACTGGAGGGAAGCACAGAGCAGAGCTGTGAGGTCTGATTACACATCTCTCCAGGGACACATACTAACACGGGCTGCAGAGAGCACAGAACACAGCAGTTGTGAGGTCGTTCACACATCTCTCCAGGGACATACATAACACTGGCTGCAGATAGGCACAGACAGATGTGAGGCCTGATTACACATCTCCATGGACAATACAAACTGGCTGCGAGAGCACAGAGCCAGCATGTGGAGTCTGATTACAATCTCTCCCGGACAATACATAACACTGGCTGCAGAGAGCACAGAGCACAGCAGTGTGGGTCTGATTACACATCTCTCCAGGGCAGTACATAACACTGGGCTCAGAGAGACAAGCAACAGCAGTGAGGTCTGATTACACATCTCTCTCCAGGGACAATACATAACACTGGTGCAGAGAGCACAGAGCACAGCAGTGTGAGATGTGATTACCATACACATTCTCCAGGGGACAATACATAAATCGCCTGGCTGCAAGCACAGACCCAGCAGTGTGAGTCTATTACTACTCTCTCCAGGGACAGTACATAACACTGGCTGCAGAGAGCACAGACACAGCAGTGTGAGGTCTGATTACACATCTCTCCAGGGACAGTACATAACACTGGCTGCAGAGAGCACAGAGCACACAGCATGAGTCTGATTACACATCCTCCAGGGACAATACAACACTGGCTGCAGAAGCACAGAGCACAGCAGTTGTGAGGTCGATTACACATCTCTCCGGGACAGTACATAGACAACTGCCTGCATAGTAGCACAGGAGCACAGCATTGTGATGTCTTATTAACATCTCTCGCAGAGAGCACAGAGCACAGCAGTGTGAGGTCTGATTACACATCTCTCCAGGGACAGTACATAACACTGGCTGCAGAGAGCACAGAGCACAGCAGTGTGAGGTCTGATTATACATCTCTCCAGGGCCAATACATAACACTGGCTGCAGAGAGCACAGCAGTGTGAGGTCTGATTACACACCCTGCGAAGAGATGTGTATCAGACCCTCAACATCTGGTGTCGGTGCTCTCTGCAGGCCAGTGTTACTGTATTGCCCATGGAGAGAGTGTGTAATAGACGCACACGCGGTCTGCTCCTCCGTATTTTAGGCGAAGGTGTAAACCTAACTGTTTGCCTGTCTCTCTGCAGCAGTGTTATGTATTGTCCCTGAGAGGTGTTAATCAACCGCACATGCTGTTGCTCTGTGCTGCAGCCAGTGTTGGAGCTGATAGAATGTGAATCTACCTGAAACTCGTGCTCTTGGTGCCCTGCATAGCTTTTTGTTATGTTAGAGCCAGGACTGACTATACGAGATTATATTCCAGGATTGTAGCGTTAATCCAAAGCACAGGGGAAGGTCCTACACTGCTTCCTGTTCCCATCTTCAGCCTTGGCCCTGAGAAATGTTAATCATACTGCTAAGTAGCCCTCCCCACTACACCCAGCAGTGAACAGAGACAATAGCTGTGTGAGGAGATCCCCTCAGATGCATCTCAAATCTGGAATATAAATGCAAATACACATCTGCTGCTACGTTACAACATACAGAAAGGTCTGATTACCTTTCTCATGGGCGATATGTAACTCGGCTGCCAGAGACGCACAGGGACACAATGTAGGTATGTTACACATTGTCCAAAACATTTTACTTCAATTAACACTGAGTGGAGAAGCACAAGAGCAGAGCCGTGTGTAGGTCTGATTACACCATCTCTCCAGGGCACATACTAAACACGGGCTGCAGAGAGGCACAGAAGCACAGCCATTGTGAGGTCGGTTCAGACACATCTACTCCAGGACAATACATAACACTGGCTGCAGAGTGCAGAGCACAGCAGTGTGAGCTGATTACATCTGCCATGGACAATTACAAAACCTGGCGCAGAGAGCACAGAGGCACAGCAGTGTGAGGTCTGATTACACATCTCTCCAGCGGACATACATAACACGGCGAGAGAAGAAAGAGCCGAGCAGGTGATGGAGCTATTACACACTCTCTCCAGGACAATACATAACACTGGGCCAGAGAGACAAGCAACAGCATTGTAGAGTCTTTACACAACTCTATCTCCGGGTCCGTGACATACATAACACGGCCTGCGAGAGCACAGAAGGCCAGCAGTGTGAGGTATTCGCTACACATCTCTCCAGGGGACAATACAATAACGCCTGGCTTGGCAGAGACACCAGCACAGCAGTGTGTGAGGTTCTATTACACATCTCTCGCAGGGACAGTACAATAACAACTGGCTTGCAGAGAGCACAGAGCACAGCAGTGTCGTCTGATTACACATCTCTCCAGGGACAGTACATAACACTGGCTGAGCAGAGCACAGAGCTCACAGCAGTGTGAGGTCTGATTACACNNTCTCTCCAGGGGACAAGACATAACACGGCTGCCGAGAGGCAAGAGCACAGCAGGTGTGCGGTCTGATTACACATCTTCCAGTGACAATCCATAACAATGGTTGCAGAGAGCACAGAGCACAGCAGTGTGAGTATAGTTACCAATCGTTCCAAGAAAGACACTGGAGGATGAGAGAGCAACAGAGCCCAGCAGTGTGAGATTGATTACACATCTTCCAGTGCAATAAATACATGGCTGCAGAGAGACAGAGCCAGCAGTGGAGGTATAGTTACACATCGTTCCAAGAACATTTACACTGGATGGAGAGAGAACAGAGCACAGAGTGGAGATCTGAATTACATCCTTTCCAGTGCAATACATAACACGGCTGCAGAAGAAGCACAGAGCACCAGCCATGTGTGTGAGGTCTAGTTACCTCGTTCAAAGAAAATTACACTGGAGGAGAGGAGCACAGAGCACAGAGCACAGAAGTGTGAGATTGATTACACATCTTTCCGTGACAATACATAAAATTGGCTGCAGAGAGCACGAAGCACACGCAGTGTGAGGTATAGTTAACACATCCCATCTTCCAAGAAATACACTGATGAGAAGAGACACAGACACCATAACTAATACAGTATTCAGAACCCCATTGCCCAATGACCTGTATTGTTACTATAAAGAAGGGGAAGCTGTGTGTGTGGGGTTCCTCCGGGTCCTGGGTATTATGCCCCCCCCCCCCTCTCACACCCAAAAACATACTGGAGGTTGATTAGATTGTGCGAGCTCTGGGGCAGGGAGCATTGGCCGCATCTGTGTAAGGAATTATCATTAATAAGCTAGCTGTCTTGGCACATGTATGGATGTTGTTTAAACCCACATGTTGATCTTTCCTTTGAACATCCCAGGAGTTACCGCACAGCTGCGTCTTTAGGCCCTGGTCACACTGAGGGTGCGAAACGGCATCATTAGGTCACTGATATCGATAGAGCTACTTTTATATTAAACTTATGCAAACCTATACTAGGGCATTGCTAGTGCTACAGCAGCCCTCACGCAGACAGATTAGTGGCTTCCCATTGTTGATCTGTCTGCCTCACAGACCTCACGGAGACCCACTGCACACCGGTGGCACCAGGGATCCTGGATCCATGGTCATCATTGCGGCCTGGAGACAGAGCGTGTTCCAACAGTTTGGAGCGGTAGTTTTACACGCAAACGTTAGTGTGTGGCGACGAGACGACTCTCATGTGAAAAATCCCCCTGTCCCACCTTCTCTATGCCATCTCTGTTTCCTGCAGCGCCCTGTGCCTGTCTAGTAGTTTTGGACCTCCTGCATGAGCCTGGGTAGCCAATATGCTAGGAACTAAATTTTCCGCCCAGGCCAACTGACCCCCTCACCCGTAATGGTTCCAGCTGATATTGGTGTAATTCCGGCCTCCATCAGCAGCTGAAGGACCACCCAGGCTTCTCTCTTGGCTATTGGCACGACCACACAGGTGTTCAGGCTCCTAGGCGAATCACAGTTGTAAAGAGTGTAGCCCATGACTAGATAGCCCGATTCCCGGGCTAAATTGTTGGGATCTTTCTTCCTGAATGCGCACCCAGCAGTTCGCAGTGAATTGCTCATAACGCTTGTTACAACTAGTTACTGTGCGGGTCTGTTTATCTCGTTGTGCCAACGCTCCAATTGTCACATCGTACGGTAGACTGAACTGCTATCATAAACATCATATACTGCCCCTCGACTGTACGAGGATCACTCATGCTAGTTGGGTAAAGACCTTAATCCTGATTGCACCATTGTACCTTCCGTGCGGCACTGTTCCTACATCCCAAACGGTTGACTCTGGCTCAATACATAACACTGGCTGCAGAGAGCACAGAGCACAGCAGTGTGAGGTCTGATTACACATCTCTCCAGGGACAGTACATAACACTGGCTGCAGAGAGCACAGAGCACAGCAGTGTGAGGACATGTTCCCTTATAAGCACATCATGCACTACAGAAGAGGCTACAGGACATAAAGGTTTGTATCTGAGAATCCCCTGACATCTCCTCCCCCATTAGATACAATGTAACAGCCCCTGGGGGGTCTTGTAGCCGGAGCAGCCAGTGTCCCCCCAGACTTATAGGCTGCACCCCCGGGACCTCCCATGGCACCTACACTACACCCCGCAGATCCGGCTGCATATTAATATATCACATGACTGAAACATTAGAGGTTTTAGAATTAAAGCTGATGCGTCCTTAACCCCTCCCTGCAACAATCTTCAACACTGGCTGCAGAGAGCACAGAGCACAGCAGTGTGAGGTCTGATTACAATCTCTCCAAGGGACATACATAACACTGTACTGCAAGAGCAACAGAGCACAGCCAGTGTGAGGTCTGATTAACACATTCTCCAGGGGGACAATACAAAACTGGCTGCAGAGAGCACAGAGCACCGCAGTGTGGTGTGTGTCTGATTACACATTCGCCAGGGCTAATCATAAAACGATGCTGGACGAGAGACACAGAGCACAGTAGTGTCGCAGGTTTGATAACCCATGCTCCCAGGGACAAATACATAACACTGTGACAGAAGAGCCCCAGATGCACGCAGTGTGTAGGGTCTGATTACACATCTCTCAGCGGGACAGTACATAACACTGGCTGCACGGAAGCACAGGCACAGCAGTGCGAGGTCTGTGATTCACATCTCTCCAGGGACATACATAAACACTGGCTGCAGAGAGCACAGAGCACAGTAGTGTGAGGTCTGATTACACATGCTCAGCCAGGGACAATACATAACCTCGGACTGCAGAGAGCACACAGCACAGCAGGTGTGATAGGTCTATTACACATCTCTCAGGGATAATACATAACACTGGCTGCCAGATAGCACAGAGCATCAGCAGCTGTGAGGTCTGATTAGCCAATCTCTCCTCGGGATAAAATAACACTCAGCTGTGCAGAGAGCAAAGAGCACACAGAGTGTGAGTCTGATTACACATTCTCCCAGGGACAAGTACAGTAACACTGGCTCGGCAGACGGGCACAGCATGTGAGGTTGAATTACAAACATCTCGCCAGGGACAAGACATAAACACTGGCTGCAGAGAGCATCAAAGCACAGCCAGTGCGAGATCTGATTACACATCTCTTCCGTGACATATCATAACACTGGCTGGCAGAGAGGACAGAGACACAGCAAGGTGTGAGGTTCTGATTACACATTCTCCAGGGGACAGTCACATAACACTGTGCAGAGAGCACAGAGCCAACCGTGTGAGGTCTGATTACACCATCCTCCAGGGACACTACATACAGGCTGCAGAGAGCACAGAGCACAGCAGTGTGAAGGGTCTGAGTCCACATCTCTCCAGGGGACAGTAGATAACACTGGCTGCAGAGGCACAGCGAACAACATGGAGGGTCTGATTACCATCTCTCCAGGGAAGTACATAACATATGGCTGCAGAGAGCACAGAGCACAGCAGTGTGAGGTTGATTACACATCTCTCCAGGACAATCAACAACTGGCTGCAGGGAGCACAAGCACAACAGTGTGAGGTTCTAGGTTACACTCTCTCAGGTGATACAGTACAGTAACACTGGCTGGCAGAGAGCCAGAGAACAAGCAGTGTGAGGTCGATTACACTCGTCTCTCCAGGGTCACAGTACATAACCACTGCTGCCGAGAGCACAGAGCACACGCAGTGTGTAGGTCTGTATTACAAATCTTCTCTCCAGGCACAATACGTAACATGGCTGCGAGAGCACAGAGCACAGCATTTGAGGTCGATTACCATCTCTCCAGGCACAATACGTAACCACTGGCTGCCAGAGAGCACAGAGCCACAGCATTGAGGTACTGATTCCACATCTCTCCAGGGACAATACATAACACTGAACGCTAGACGTACAGAGCACAGAGTGGTGAGGGTCGTACAATCCTCTCCAGGGGACACATACATAACACTGCTGCAGGAGCACAGAGCACAGCATGGGTTAGGAACATTGTTCCCTTAATAAAGCACATCATGCACTACAGTAAGAGGCTACAGGAGGATAAAAGGTTTGTATTGAGAATAACCCTGACATCTCCTCCCCCAGTTGATACAATTGTAACGCCCCTGGGGGTCTTGTACCGGAGCAGCCAGTGTCCCCCAGATTTATAGGCCCTGCACCCCACACCGCCCAGCCCACCTAGATCTACCCCCGCAATCGCTGCAGATTAATATATCCAGATTAGAGGACTGAAAAACCTTATAGGTTTTAGAATTAAAGCTGATGCGTCCTTAACCCCTCCCTGCCCGGAGAGGATCACAGCGTTGTGTAACCTGCCAATTATTCCTTCCTCCTCTGAGGTTACACAATGGTAACTTCTTCTGGTTATACATGACATTAAAGCTCCAGCCACCCAGCTTTCCCATCCGCCTGCACATCACTCATCATG